>VZTX01027604.1:0-26566 GCA_013400915.1 Pardalotus punctatus
ACAAAGTGGGGCAGGACAAAGTGAGGCAGAACAAAGTGGGGCAGGACAAAGAACTCTCCAAGTGTTTGATGAGTTCACAGTCCCTATCAGCACTCGTGTCCCAGCACCCCTCGCACTGAACACTCTCACACTTTCTCAAGGCTGAGGGACACACACAGGGTTTTGACCCCAAAGTCTTGGGAGGGTTTTAAACAGGGCGTGTGACATCATTCCCATTATCCCGGCATTTGTAAACAGCAGAGATCTGAGATGATCCCAGCGCTGGGGAATTCCAGGCATGCTAAGAACCCTCAGCAGCTTGGGAACCACGAGCTGGGGGTGAGCATCCCCTGACATCATCCCCAGGCCATCCCACACATACCTTTGTTTTATCCCCGTGCCTCACGGGGGTGTTCTCAATGCTCCTGATCCTGTTTCCTATGACCGTGTTCTCCTGCACCGCAACTCTCTGTCCCTCGGGATTGCACCTGGAGGTAGAAAAGCAGAGGTGGTGTTCCAGGTAAGCAGGGAGGAGTATTGGAGTGAGAGAATGGCAGTCTTAGACAATAATCTTAGGTCTTAAAAAGACCTAAGACCAATAGCCTTAGGTCCTAAAAGCTGTTGCTGCTGGAGTTTGTTACCTCTTTGTGAAATTCCTCCATTTCTTCAGCTCAATATTTCAAAATTATTTACAAAGCACCTTGACAGAGGCAAACAAAGATCAGTCCACAACCAGCAATGAACCCCCCCAACTTTCCAAAGATTGAAAATGGAATTACTGGACAGCTAATTAAATCATGTGAGTTTAATCTGGCTAATATGAGTTATATTTCCAAATTCAGAATGCCAGTCACTCTGAACTGCAGTGAGGTGGATGTTGCTGAGGGTCTGTCTGTGCTCAGCTCCCAAGGGAGGTGTTGGCTGAGGCAGTAGAATGGATGAATACTGGGATAGAACAGCAGAAAGCTCCTTTAATGCTGCACATTCTACAGAAGCCAGTTACCAATCTTCATTCTGGAACATGGGCAAGGAGCAGAGTGTGCAGCACGTCATGTGGGAAGGTCCATCTGCACCATCCAGCGAAAAACGCTTTCCTGCCTTCCTTAACTTGGAAGAACTAAGCAGAGACACAGCTCTGCTCATTCCTAGAAATGCAAAGTCTCTGGGCCCACCACAGGCTTTCAGAAGGTAAAATGAATATGAACTTTTATAGGTGCTGACCAAGGGCTGATGCTGCAGAAAATGCCTCCATAAATCAGCGGTGCCTTTGCCAAAACCACACAAAGCACAGGGGCACCACCCTGGGTCAGGGGAGGTTTACAGCCCTCAGAGGGGCCTCATTAGAAGATGTCTTGAGGGACTTCCTGCAAAGCACAATCCTGTCCCGAGGATGAAGGCACAAAGCTCAAAGGAAGCAAATCACATCGCAGCTCTAAGGAACAATGATGGTGCTCAGGGATTCAAAGGGCACTGCTGAGGCAGAGTGGGGGGAGAGAAAGAGAGAGAGAGGAAGTCAGACAACAGAAGGAAACGGGGGCTGTGTCATTTCCCACAGGAATCCTCCTCCAGCTTCTGCTGCTGAAAGATAAGGCTGCCCCTGGGGCCAGCAGAGGTAGAGCCACTCTGCAATTGTATTTAAATTGATAAGATCAGAGAGCTGCAGCGAGGGTTATATGAGGTCCTTTGCCACCAGGTCACTGGTTTGGGTCTGGTTGAATTCGGCACTCAGGGCCAATTTGCTGCCCCAGACAGAAAGGTCTGGAAAAGATTTTGGGTCATCTCTGTGGCTTTCCTAGAGGATGCAGAAGCTGTTTCCATGGGGTGTTTCCACTCTGCTCTTGTTGAGCCCCTCCCAAGCAGCAGCCCCGGTGCTCCTGCTGCCCTGCAGTGCCAGCAAAGCCATCAAATCCCTGTGTTTATTCCCACGGGAGCGGTGTAACCATGGGATACCTCCCTCGGGCAGGCACACAAGGGCATCCCCACCTGAGACCGATCACCCAAAATCCCTGCGCTGCAGCAGAGAACCTGGGGAAGGACTTCTCCGTGCCTTTCCCCTGTCCCGTGGCTTGATATTACACCATCCACAGCAATAAATTGGTGAGGAAACAAGGAACTATCCAGAAATTTTCTCTCTTGCTTTCTAGACCTCTCTTCATTTTTTTTATGGGTGGAAAACCCAGTCTCATCATTGCTGAAGTGGTCAGAATTGTGCAGGACCTGGCTCCTGCACGTTCCCTGGGGCTACCAGGGAACACCTGGGGCTCAGCCAAAGCTTCTCTCTGCAGACCCCTCTGCTCAGGGAACTGCAGGAGCAAAGGGAATGTCTCCTTCAGGCAAATCTCCACAGGCATCCTGGCTTTTCCCTGGAGAGACTCCCCTCTGGCAGCTCTGCCCCAGTGACTGCTGTGTTCACACCTCAGCCTGCAGCACAGAAGGGCCCCCAGGAAGGCACAGCTCCCTCTTCCAGCTCCTGGGACGCAGATGCTGGCACAGGAGCCCGTGCTCGGTGTGCACGAGCTCAGACAGCCCTTGGGAAGTGCCACCAATCCCATATGGGGACTGAGGGAAGCCAAGCCTTCAGCAGGTTTGTCCGGTGTGTTAGCTCTGCCCACAAATCCCGATGGTTTTCCTTTGTCAAACACATTGACAGCATTCAGCAGGGCTGGGGAAAGGTCTGGGAAAGTCAGAGGGACATTGCTGGTCAAGGTAAAGGAAATCCAGTGATCTTTAGTTAAACTTCTTCCACACAGCTCAGGTAATAGCCAAGGTGCACAAATACAACCAGAGCTGGGCTCAGAACCCTGGAGATCTTCACCCTGCCTGTGATTCCAGCTCGGATAAACAGAATGGAGTGGGAAAAAAGCCTGACTTGAAACTCCCCAACAATTCAGGAACATGTTCATCCCTAGGGATGCCACTTACAGGGTGCCTGTGAGGTTGCAGGGCTGCCACTTCCACTCGATCCTCGGCTCGGGATTCCCGCTTGCTGTGCACTGGATTTTGTGTTTGCTTCTCAATTCCACCCGCACAATCTTATCAAAATCTGTTTCCTTTTCATAGATCTTGGGTCTCTCTGAAGAAAAAAATAAAACCACAAAAATGCAAATGAGCAAATTTACATCCATGGTCATGTTTCTAGAAGAGGTTTTGAAATGCTTTTCTGGGAGAAGGGATGATCCAGTGAGGCTCCTGATTGTTATGGGGAAATTCCCAGCAGTTCTGAAAATACTCCTTCACAGAAACATGGGTATTGGTCATGGCATTTCACAAATCACACTGCAACGCTACCACATTCATCCTAATTCCTTTCAAATGTTGGTGTGGACCTGCTGGACTTCTGAAAAATTAATGCCATGGAACATCTCTTGGTTAGGGGCTGCAGGATCAGGATGAGCCCATGGGCAAAATGGGATTGGAGTGCTGATGTCACCTCCCGAGAGGAGCCTGATCAAGCAGCAATGCAGTCACCACTGTGCAGGTGCTCAGGGCTTTGGGGAAAAAAGGCTTTTTCATCTGAAATCTTTCCTTTTCTCTGAGTGTGTGTATTGTGCACTGGATGGAGGGGAGAGGAAAGCAAGGAAGGAGCGGTGTGGAGCAAACACTTGGAGAGAAATGCCAAGAAATTCTCACCAACCACAGACCCATTAAAAATGTCATGGCATTACTCACATCTGGAGGGGCTGCAAGATCACACCCTCGGACTGGAAATCTCTCCAGAGCAAACTTTTTGTGACACTTTCAGGGCTGCTCGTTGCCAGCAGGAAAGAAATGCTTTGTCCTGTCTCCTTCCAGCTCCCACGGGAAGGCACGAAAAGGAGAAATAACGGGAAAAAAGCCCCAAAGTGAACTGAACTTTCCCTAACCCCGCAGAGGGTGGGTTTGGGTTTGGGGTGAGAGCACAGGCTCTTCCCTTGTGCAGACAGCTCTGCCCATCCCTGGCCGTGTCTCTTTGTCTGCTTCTCATAACAGGAAATCAAACAGATTTATTGGTGGGGTCCCTCCGTGGGACACCCCTGTGCAGCCAAGAGAGGTTGCTTTGCACCGAGCCCTTCTGACAAGCTGGGAAGTGAATGTAGATTAGATTTCTATTTTTTGGGTTAACTTATGTTTTCTGCTGTCAAGGAGGCCCCAGATATGTAAATATGAACCACTGCCCACCTCATCAATCTCGAGCCCTTTCCCTCTTTTTTGAAATAGTCTTTTTTTGCCTTCAAGCCCTCTTAGGAGAGGACTGGCCAGGCTGATCCCGTGTCTTGGTGGGACTCACTTGGCATTTCTCATGGTCAGGCTCTGAAAGCTCTTCTGACCTCACCAGCGCCTGAAAACACATCAGTATTTCCTTCTCCACCCCATGGAAGGAGTATTGGCTGGAGCAGGTTCAGCCATATCCCATCCTGTCATAAAACACTGTTTCAAGGACTTTCAGTAGGTCCTGATTAACATTTCCCCCGAGAAACCCCAGCGCTGGCCCCTGTTTGGTGTGGCTCTTGTTGAGTTGAGCCGCAGGATTCCAAGTGCTTGGAGATTCCTGAGCAATTCACAAACTATTGGGACTAATGGTGAATTTCCTTAACTGGCATCTCATTTCCCATCAATAAATTATTTCTGATCATAAAAATAATTCTGTAAATTCTCCCTGGAGGGAGAAGCACATTTTTTATTATCTCGGACGTTTTTCTTTTCAGTCTCAAATCCTGTGTTTGACATGTCTGGACTGACCTCAAAGGCGCGATTTTCACTCGGAGAAAGACTCTAAGTTCAGTGTGAAAGGTTACACAAGTGTTATGTGAAAGGTTACTCCCGTGTTATGTTTTTTGGGCTGTAAAAACAAGGACGGGGGACTGCTGTTTGTGTGTGTGAAAGAGTATGGGGGAGACAAGGGTTGATCACAGCCTTTTAATATCAGGAGATTTTTCTATATTCTTGGTTGGCTGTCATTTAAATTGTCCTTCTAAGAAAGAAATAACAATTTTAAATTGCTCCAATTCTAATAAGAACTTACATGAGCGAGGAATGAATCCTTCACACCACAATTATGGCACTATTAAATATGACTTGAGACCCGAAGTGAGTCAAAATGATTCATCAATTGAAATAATCATTATTTATGATCAAGCCATTTTTTTATTTTCAGTTTGAGGACTTGTCTAAAAGCACATCCCCACCTGTTCTTTCCCAGTGCCTGACAACAGAGTGTGGGGTGGTGGCTGGTTGTGGGCAGGGTCATCTCTGGCCCTGCAGGATGCTGGTTCTGGAGCACGGCAGGGCGTGCTGGGGAATTTGGGGTCCTCCCGTGGGCCATATTTCCTGGGATGAAAACTTTCCAACCCTCTGCCCACTGCCGTGGCCATTGCACCTCTGACCGTGCCCCTGCAGGCAGCTGGACCTTTGCCATTCCCGCTGCTGGGCCAAACCCCATTTCTGCAGCTGCCTCCATGGTGATGGGAACGCCTTGCCAGGTTTCTGCAGCGGGACTGGCCCTTTAGAGGTGCCCAGACCGGCTGGTTCCTCCTGGCACATCTGCCCTGGCAGGGGTTTGGAGCCCCAAGCACCACCCAGCAGAGCTCCCAGGGCCTGTCCCCGCAGCCCGAGCTCTGCTCTCCCTTTCCCGTTTGCTCACCCCATCTCATCCCTGCTCCTGTCCTGCTGCGGGGAAGGCTCGGGGTACCAACCCCTCTGCAAGCACTGCCAGAGCACTTCTTTCCACACCTCTCCTTCCTTCTCTATCCCGCTTCTGCTTCCCACTCCTCCTCCCCGGGATCTGCTGCTCCTTCCCAGCCTCTGCTGCTCCTTCCCAGCCTCTGCTCCCAGCCCTTGGCCCTCCCCAGCTGAGCTTTCTCAAGCAGAAGCCAAACAAACCTTAAAAGCTTTCAGGTCCCTGCCTGCGTGGGGAAGGCGGGCAGTGCAGATGGCTCTCAATGTAGCCAAATAAATGGGTTTTCGTCCTCTCTGCTGAAGTGTGATTGTATCCCCAGCTCGCCTTGCAGAGGTGCAATTGCTGCTGTGAGAGCTGACCTGAATAACTAAAGACCTGGCTGCTGCTGCACTGGGAAATGCAATCAAAAAGCACTTCTGCTTTCTGTAGGCTTCAAATTGATCAGCATGATGCAAACCTCACCTTCCTGGCTGCTCTTACCTCCAGCTGGCAGCATTAGGAGCAGCTAATGTGTACAAGGATTAGGACATTAACCCCTCTGCAAGACCCTTCTCTCCCTAAATTCCTTGCAGGTGCCACGAGAAGTTGGACACCTGTCACCCAAAGGAGCATCCAAATATAGAGGACAGCACAGAAAAAGTTTCTCTTTTTTTAGAGACACTTTGCTTTCCTTTCAGTGACCTCTGACTGAACTGCTGTTTCTGCACCTTCCCCACTACCATTTAAAGTGGCTTCAGAAAATCTTTTCACATTAAGCACATCATTAAAATAACATAGAGAGGCCAGTGAAGCATTAGTCTCAACTTTATGTACTTTGCTGGGCATGGGGCTTCATTAAAACTGTTGATGGAGTAGCAACTTGTTTTCTATTTATCTTTTCTGTTTCCCAAAAAACCAAAAAATATTTGCACTTGGGAGCCTTCCATCTGATGTTTGTACAGTATTTAATGGAAATACAAGTGAATATTCTGTAAGGTGGGGAGGGAACTTCCTAGTGCAGGCTTGGACTGGGAAAGGCTGAAATTTCCCCCAAAGTAAAAACAAAACCCAAAATGACAAAGTTGTCAGGCTTCACTTCACATTTCATTCCCTTCCTTTTTATTAAAAGGAGAGAAATAAAAAAAAAAGAGTGAAATGACCTGAAAACACAACTTTTGTTTCAGACTGACCACCACATTGTGTTTGACCCCGGCTGATTTTGTCGGGGAGCTTTTCTGGGCTGGTTGTTGGTGCTGTTTTGTTGTTGTTCCCACAGCCCTGCACCCAGAGCTGCTCTCGGGTCCTGTCCCCATGGTACCTGGAGCAAACAGCTGAAAGGAGCAGCCAGAACCTCCCTGGGAGCCACCACCATGGCCAGGAATAGCAGGAGGGACAGGATTATGGCCCTGCCTCACCTCCAGCTGCTCCACTGGGATCCCACGGAATGGGCCAGGGCTGGGAGCACATGGAAGAGAAGCAGGCTTGGATCCTGGAGGAGCAGATATTGGGGAAAATCACAGGGCACTTGACCTGGCCCACAGGGAATTTTGGTGTTAAAATGGCTCGGTTTGGGTTTTTCCAACTTGTACTGCCACTTCTGGATGTCTCTCTCTTCCCAGAGCAGGAAGGAAACTCTTTCCCTGTGCTCTCCTAGAGCTGTCATTCACCCCCAATGCAGCTTTGGGGCAAAAAAAAAAACCAGCGGGGTTTCTCTTGTCTCCCCATCTTACTTTTTTACAGGGTTCAGAAGCAAATGGGTGATGATGAACTGCTTCATTTTAATCAGAGCAGGCAGTTTTCTAGGATCTTTCTCTCTGTCCCCTTTTCCTGCTTTCCAAAAGAGGAAAATCAGTGAATGTACCTGCAGGCTCGGCTGAGGGACAGCATGGACAGCACATGCTGCCACTTCCCCCCTCACTCAGGGTTTTAGGGGCTGTCACACAGAGATTGCTGCTGCAAAGACGTGAGTGGAATGCTTCGGATCCTCCTGGCAAACTCCAGCGGGCCCCCACCTTCCCCTTCCTAAAATTGCTTTGGCTACTTCCAGCGAAATGAGAATAACTCATCTGACTTTGCCATTAGGGGCTCTCCTGGGAGCTGCAAGTGTGCAGGGCTTGGATGATGTCAGGAAGAAAACTCTTCAGGATTTGGTCATAATTAGTGTGCGGGAAAGGGCCCCTGCAGCCTCCTTGTGCTGCTGCGTTTTTCCTTTTCTTTCACAAATCCCCCAGGAAAAGCTGTTTCTCTCCTGCCTGTGCCTGCTAACTGAGGCTGGAAGCATGACTGGAGCACCTGTCCTGCATCCTGGGCTACAGACATTGCTTCCAGAGCCCAGGAGGACAGCGAAACCTTGGACTTGGGGAGGAACACATCGGAATAGTGGCCAGACAGCTTTTATTTTGGGATTTCTAGTTTGCTCGGAATTTTCCGGGAGGTGGAAAATTCTATTTTCTGTTTTGACTTTTCCTGAGTGGATCGTCCTCCAAGGAGCTGGGCAGGAGCTGGATGTGCTGCACAAAGGAAACCCAGCCCTGGCAGGACACGGGGGCGAGCGGCAGAGGGAAGGGACGGCACTTGTGTGGCTCAGTCCTTCAGCCTAAACCTCAGCTGGATTTCACCAATAATCCAGAGAAATTCTTCTTTCTCAGAGTGCTCAGCTCAGGGATTTCAGTGACCCTTCCACACACAAGCATTCCCCTCGTCCCCAAGGCTCCTCTCTGACTCCGGGTGAGGTGATGGGTTTTTGTTCACATGGATCACCACACATTTTTTGGTTTTTGTGGAGATCACTGGGGACTCCTTTGATGTCCACTCATCCCTTGCAAGCCAAGGAAGCTCAAGCACAGAATTGCCTTTGATTTTTAAACCAAAATATGAAGAGCTGGCCTGGCTACAGAGCGGGGCATCATTCAGTGCTGGGGAGCTGCTTCTGCCCGGTAACAAATGGAGGCATAGGCAGGACCAGGCACCCCAGGCCTTCCCAGGAGTGGGGGAATTCACAGGAGCCCGAGTTTCTGCTGCCCACGGTGCAGATTATTTCCAGCACTTAATCCTGCCTTTCTTACAGATGTAACACAGGTTTGAGGATCAAGGACTCTATGAGGGAATGCAGCTTCACTTGGCTGGAGCACCTGGAACCCAAAGCGATATTTGCTGGAAGAGCCTCGAGGGAGCACAGGAGAGAAACTTTGGGACAGAGGAGAAAAGCAGAGTGGTGAAGGAGCTTATTCATCCCATTTTTGAATGCACTCCTGCCTCAGTACACTCCTCACTCTCAGGGTGGTGGCCAGAGCACGCTGGCTGCTCCAGAAGGGCTCAGCAGGGGCCCTGATGGACGCAGATGACTCGGACAGGGCTGAGGATGAGACACAGTCTGCCTGCCCAGAAATAGATCTGAGGGGGCTGTTTATGTTTTGTTCTGAAGCTGCTTTGCGCTCCAGCCCGGAATAACTTTTTCCTCCCACATTTCTCCTTCTTGGCTGGCTCAGGTTTTCAGCCACCAGCTGTTTGCTAGGATTGTTCCTTCTCCTTGCTCCCTCCCTTCCAAATTCTTCAGGACATTATTTTCTTGAAGCTTTTCTCAATAAGAATTTAATCAAACAAAACAAAACCACAGCAACCCGCCGCTTCTTGGACAGTGTTTGATGTGTAAATATGTAAAGAAGGAGTGTTTTGAAAATGCAATCAGCTACCTCCTGGGGACTTGAGTCCTACAATGAGCCAAGGTGACTCCACACGGAGATATGTGCTCCTGCAAGATTAAATTCCAGCTGCAGTGGGAGCAGGGGTGACCAGAGGCACAGCTAAGCCACTTCTCAAAGAGGCATTTTTGGAATAGCAGCACGATTCTCTTCTCTCCGGGCCGGGCAGCTCCTTGCTGCACCTTGTTCTCTCAATTCCCACCCTGCAGCTCTGGAGTTATCTGCCCATTTTGCTCCCTCTCCACTTGATTCCCCCTGCAGGTACTCCTCAGTTTTGTGGCCAAATCAAACTTTGGCCAAATCAAACTGATTCCCAGGGAGTCAAACACCCTGTGCCACAGCGGGGCAGAACCACGGGGTTGCTCCCCATGAAATACCCAGGAGGTGACTCCAAGAAAACCTGCAGCAGTGCAGGTCAGGAGAGACACTGCCCACAGGGCTCGGGCAGGGGATTTCCGATCTCCTTCTCATCCTGCTTAAAGGGTTCTCCTCTGCTGCCATTATTGTGGATAAAACCTACTGCCAAAATGATTCCAGTGCAATTTGAGGGATGAGCCCTGCTGCTGTTCATACTTTGTTTGTGAAAAACAATTCACAACAATATTAACTTTAAACTTCCTCCACACCCAGCCCAAATATGCAGCCGGTGGCTTTGTCACAGCGTGCTGAGTGCCAGCTGAGTACCTGTGGCACATCACTGATGGGTTATTTTGAAGAGACTCTCAGAAGAGGGGGCTGTGTGATTACTGATCATTTCTGCACTGCAGTGGCCCCTTGCAGCAACAGAAAACATTCAAATGACATTTATCTCCTCATTCCAAAGTCTGGTTATGTAATTTCCTCTTTTCTTTACCAGTGTGGATCAGAACTCCCTCCCTTTCGCAGATGCCCCTCTGAAATGAAGGGCTGGCCCTGGATTTTGGGAGCAATGCTGTTATTCACACAGAAATTGCTCCTGGCTCTCAGGGTACGTGGTTATTACTCAGCAGGAGGTTTATCAGGTGCTGAACTGCTGCAGGCTCCACCTTTGAGACACGATGCAAAACTGATACTCCAACCACTCGAATCCCAAGAGGATTTTTCCATCAACTCCACTAATCCCTGTGTTCAAATTCCAGCTCCAGCAATTGCAGACTGCCTGTGGTTCTGAGCAGGGACATTAATCACACCTCCAGCTCAGAGGAGTTTTCTTTCAGTGCTGGGCAAAGTAATCCCTGCAGAAAGGGGCCACAAAATGTGTTTTGGTCTCCTTCTCTTGTCTCAGAGTCTGCTGAAACTCCAAGCAATTTAATCTCTTCAGGTGTGATACCGAGATATCAGTCATGATGGCTGGAGATAAAGTGCCAGGTTATTTTTGGAGAGTTAAGGGAAAAATTCCGGTCTGCTTTTCAGTTTGGAGCTTCTGAACACACTTGAAAGGAAGCAAAGGATGCCCAGATCTGAAAAAGCTGTCCGTGCACTCTGATGGAAAGCACAAGAGAAAGGGCAGTTTGGAGAAGCTTCACGAGCTAAATTTGCCCTTTTGGGGCTCTGCCCACACGAATCTCAGTGAGAGGAGTCTCTCCTGGGCTGAGTGCTTCACACACAGCACATCAGGGTGCTGCTGCAGGGAAGAGCCCGGCCAGGATGGCAGAATTCCTGGGTGTTGTGTGCCAGTCCCGCTGCCATCTGCAGCCTCCAGCTTCCCCCCACAGCACCCCTGGGCAGGGCTTTCCCTGGGCTGCTCTCATTCCCTGAGCTGCTCTCATTCCCTGACTTTCTGTCACCAGCAAAGACACTTGCTGTGTGTTTTTCCTGTGCTTCACCACGGGACGGTTGGGAACACTCCTGCAGCTGCTGGACTTGGGGAAATGGGGGTTTGCAATTAAATAATTACTGCTGACAAAGCCTTTGCTGGGCTGACCCCAGGAAGGGCTGAGGATGAGCAGCAATGTGTGAGGGATGGGCTGGCTCAGGCTTGGCCACACCGTGGAGATGAAAGGCTTGTCTTGCACTGGGCTGGCTGAATCCTGAAATAGCATCTTGCTGCTAGAAAAAAGCTCTGTTTGTTTGTGATGGCCTATTTGGGGAACAGCGGCTCCTCAAGGAAACGCTCTCTCCTGCACGCAAACACCAATATTTACCTTGACAAGATAGTTTATTATCATTCTTAATTTTCTCTTCCTTTGAACGTTTCCGTTCTCTGAAGAAGCAAAACCATTGTGTGGAAAAACAATCTCAAGTGGACAAGTTCTGCAGCTTAACACGTCCCTCCTCCTCAGCTGAGCTGCAGGACCTGACTGTGAGCGTGTTCTTGGCTCCCCCAACTCCTAAATCACACATTAATTTATGTCTTATTTAAGGTTTTTTAAGCTACTGTATCTGGTTTAACATTTTTAATAGACCAGATGTGCCTAAGTGACAAGTTCTCTGTTTTTAAGGCATTATTGCTTTCTGAAAGGTGAAATGAGAAAAACACAACAGCTGGAAGTGATGTGGTGCAACAATACTTAAGTATATAAAAGCTGGACAATTGAGAATATTTTTAGGTGTAAAGAGGGTAAGGAGAGAAGAATTCACCATAGAAAAGAAACCAAACCTGTCTCAATAACTTAATCTACCTCACTGTCCAAGTGATCCTTGGGAAATTCAAGGGCAAGCAGAGCTAACTTTTGCTGAACTCCTCCTTGGCCTCTTAATTCAACCTCTGTTGCCAAATTCAGTGGATTAAAAGAGGCAGTGGATGTGCAGAGAGACAAAGTGTGTAACAAACATCCGTCCTCCATGATCCCAGCAATGGAGGTTAATAAATGCCATTCCAAGATCTGTTTTCCCTCTCTGGCAAGTGAAGCTGCTTCAGTGCACACCACAGTTTTCTCCAAATTCCCCTGGAAATGAACCTGTCCCTCAAGTGCTCCCAGCAGAGAAGTGACAGAACAGAAAATACAGACTTGGAGAGTGGCTCTGGAGCAGGATGATGGACAGACATAAAAGCCAGGGCAGCTTCTCCAGTTCCTTCCCCCAGCCCCACTGGGACTCTTCCTGTCCCAGCAGATGTTCTCCAGTGCTCGGCCCAAGCTGGTTTGAAATCTCAAGGGATAAAACTTCCAGCCCTTCTCTTGGGAAACTGTGCCCCTAGTTCTAAGACCTTTCTACTCAATATCCTCCCAAGCTCCTGTCAAAATGGGAAGTTTGTGCACTTTCCAGGCATTTTCTCTTCCCTGTGTGGGGCTGCTGTCCTGGCACTCGGTGCTGGGGCTGTGGGAGGTGCAGTGTCCCAGGGGAGGGGACTTTAATGACCCAGTGTCACCCTAACTCCTCAGGGCAGCTGAAATGAGGGGCTCAGTGGTTCCTGACGGAGGTGGTGACCTCTGTGCGGTGCTAAACCCTGGGAAATGCCACCCATTCCCGCTGGCTGGCACAGCAGGGTCACACAAAACAGCATCAATAACCCAGCAGGAGGAATTACACACATCGAGTCCTTACCTGTCACCACCAGCTGCATGGTGAGGTTCTTGTAGAGGCCGTATTTGGGGTTGCTCAGGACCATGGTGTAGTTCCCTGCGTGTTTGGGCCTCACATCTTGTATTCCCAGTCTGTATTTCAGTGGGTCTGGCTCGTAGCAGGTGTGGTTATCCTTGATCAGTTTGCCATCCTTGTACCTGTTTGGGAAGTCCATCGTGTCCCCGTTATCCCTGAGGAGCCCTGTCACCCACGTTAGGGGGGCTAAAGGGTCATCCCAGCAAGGGAAATGTGGGTCTGGAAGCTCTGCTTGGATTGGATATTTATTCCTATTATCCTTCCACACTAAAGCTGATTCGCACCTCCAGTGCTGTGGGATGGGCTCCTTCCACACAGGAAAATAATGGATCTGAGTGAACAGTGCCACTCATGTGCTCAACTATGATCTAAATGCACCCAAATTAAGATGGATGGGCAACTCCAAGTGTGGGAAATAATGGATTAGCAAAATACATGTCACCAGCTTTAAAGGAAGAGATTAATGAAGCAGAATTGTCCCTCAGGGTGTCCATGTGAGCCTTTACTGTTCCTGAACAAGTTAAACTCTGTGACCTGGAGAAGGTTGGTCCACAGGGAGGTCAGTGAGGAATTCCCAGCCCAGAATATTCCCTTGGGGTGGGAAAGCAGCATCTGCACAAGTAGTGCCCTCCCCGCTGCTAACCCCACACGCAGGTTTAGGATTAGCAAAAGGGCCAGGCCTTGCCACACACGGAGCTCTGGGCTCGGTGGAAGGATGCTGGGGCATCTCCCACTGCCTGAGGATGCTGGAAACTTCCTCTGCAGTCCTTAAAACAACCATCCTGAGAGACCTCCAGCAGCAACAGCTGGGGCTGCGAGGGAAGGCAGCTCTGGTGGTCCCAGGCAGCCCCCAAAGAGCTCCACACTGGGCCAGGAACAAAGCCTTGGCAGGGAGAAGGGGTCAGGCCCCATGTCAACTCCCAAAACATCCCCATCCCTAAATAACAGCAGCAATTAAAAACATCTCCTACCATTGATCCCACTCATATTAGAGGATTTTGTGTTGGTTCACTGCTAATGAAATGCAGCAAGGCCAGCCCTGAGTAACATTTTGCTGCTGGCCACGGACGGGTGCTCCAGGGAAATGCCACCTTCCCTGCCAGGACAGGCACCCTGCCAGCTGTCCCATGGGACTGAATGCAGTTAAAGATGTAAAAGGCACTGGATGGGGTTGTTAAAGATGGAGCAGGGGAGAGGACAAGTGATGAAAAAGTAAAGAGAGACTCAAATGTCTCCTGGAGTTGCTGCTGTGTTGCCCCTGCTGTTTAGCAGATCCGTTGCAATCCTGGTGGAGCCTTAATTTGCTCAGGAGGATTCACTGCACTGTTTGCAAGGATCTGCTGGTACAGGATTGGAGGAAAGTATTGAAAAGTTGTGAAAAGAAACAATTTCTCATGTTGAAAATACATCCCTTTTCTACTATCTCCTCTGCCCCCTTGCAGACTGACCACCACTGCTGGGGGCAAACAGGCAACCCTTCCCCGAGAGCTTTCTCCACAAATCTCCCAAATAATTCTGTGTCCAGGGAAAGTGAAACACACATTTTTCCTGGAGGGACCTTTCTTGAATGGCTAGGAGAGAAAAATAGCCTGGGAATGAGGGATGGCTTGCCCAGCTTCCCAGAACTCGGGCAGCCCCGAGCGGAGCCGCAGCTCCTGAGCTGAGCTCAGCCCATGGCTCTGGGCATTCCCAGCTCTGCTCTGGGAGCTGAGGAATGGTGGTCGTTATTGCCGACAGCATTCCTGCAGGAGGTCAGGCATTCCTGCTCTTCATGGGCTACTCACCAGGTGACAGTGGGCCGAGGAAAGGCGTCCACCTTGGCAGCCAGTTTCAGCGACTTGTGGCCAGAAGCGATCTCGTAGTAAGGCCCTTTCTTGTGGGAGACCGTGATGTAAGGTTTTTCTGGGAAGAGAAACGAGCAGGGAGACGTGGAATGGCAGCTTTGCCACAGGACAGAGCTCACCCCTGTCAACTGCTCTGCTCCCACATGGGATTTTTTCCAATCCAGACCTGCAGAGCTGTAGAGAATGAAATGGGATGGGCTGGTCCCCTGTGCAGCCCAGCCTCAGCCAGGCAGGGCTGTTCCCACGGGAAGGAATTCACACGGAAAGCAGAGGATACGCACCTGCACTGCCCCTGGGTTGGTGTGGGAAATGCCTGGGACATCTCTTGTCCATGTGGAGCCAGCAGGATTTTCCAGAGGCTCAGCAAGCACTCTTGGTGCCAGCTCTTTCCAAACGATTCAGCTCCCTCAGACATCACCGAATCCCAGGATGGTTTGGGTGGGAAGGAACCTTAAATCCCATCCAGCGCCACCCCTGCCATGGCAGGGACACCTCCCACTGTCCCAGGCTGCTCCAAGCCCAGTGTCCAGCCTGGCCTTGGGCACTGCCAGGGATCCAGGGGCAGCCCCAGCTGCTCTGGGCACCCTGGGCCAGGGCCTGCCCACCCTCCCAGGGAACAATTCCTTCCCCATATCCCATCTAAATGTACCTCCTGAACTTGTTCGAAGACATGGGAGCTGACTCTCATTGCCTAAGCAGAGGTTATAGATGATTAAGGGATGTTTTGATAGGTTGAATTTCTCCCTAATGCCCTTTCAATCACCAGATCTAACAGCCTGGCATTGTCCTTTAAGGATTTAGCAGTGCTGGTCCTGGTCCATCCTGGTGCAGCTGCAGCACTCACCGTACACCGTGACGGTGACATTGGCCTCCAGCCTGGTGACATTGGCTGTCCTGCAGATGTACAGGCCCCCATCCTCCATGGTGACGTTTTCAATGGTCAGGCTGCTGCCAACTTTGTACACCACGTTACTCTTGTCCATGGATCTTCTGGGGTGAGGGTGCTGCGAGTCACAAAAAAGAGGGTCAAAAAGCAGCGTAAACTGGATTATTGTGTTCACCCTCTCAAAGGCTGCCAGTAAGGAAAAGCAGTGATTCGTATCAAAATGATCACATGTCCCCAGCACCGAAATAAATAATATAAAAGGCAAATCAGCAGGAAGAGCCCTTGTGTGAAGTTTCATTATCAAGTTTAATAAGAGAGAGAAACAGAGTGGAAATGCGGCACTTTGTGCTGAAATCCGGGCAGGCAGGGAAATAAAGGGATGCATCCCAGCCCAGCCCTTCTCCAGCAGCAAATCCCAAGGATCTCAGAGCAAAACTGCTGCAGGGTCAGAGCTGTGCTCTGGGGTTTTGGTTTTGAGGGTTTTAGAATTTATTTTGGTCACAGTCAGTATTTTTGCTGTATTAAAAACCTCCTGCTTTCTAAAAGAAATATATTATGACAGAAATATAATATATTGTGACAGCCGAGTGCCAATGCAAATTCTTGGAGAATTTTAGAAAGCATTGTCATTTTGCTAGGATTTTTGATCCCAGAGATGTGTCCAAGAAGTTTTACATTTATAATGTTAGAAATATAAGGAGGGTTCATAGGAAAAAAAACTCTTTTCCACCATATGGGGTTCAAGAAATAAAGTTCAGTAACACTGTAGTGCTTGCACTTCTGTGAATTCTATGTTATATTTTCTGTAGTTTCCTCACCAAGACAAACCCAGCCATTCTTTTTTTAAGGAAACAAATTAAATCAAAATTAATCCATTTTTAGGAATCACATTTTACTCCTTCCCAAGAGCCTTAGATACTTCTTTGCAATGTGTATTTTACTGAGTTAAAAAGAAAAAAATCCAATAATTTTAATTCTCAGCACCAAACAGACCCGTGAGTAGAATCTCAGATAAATGAACTGATTTGGGAAATGATTCCCCTCTGTTGTTTTTTTTTTTGTTTTTAGGAGAACTGAGAGGGTTTTATACCTCAAATGCTCAGTCTCTTACATGTTTCTACTTCAAATTTGGCACTTCTGTATTGTATCCGCAGAAAGCTCAAGACCCCATACTCGGAATTTAGGGTTCATTTTTTGGGGAAGATTTCCACAGGCTCAATTCTGTTTTGCTTTGCTTTTTCCCACCTCATAAATACCAAAATAGATGGGGAGATTGACAGCTTACAACCTGCATTGAGACTTGTCACTGTGAGACAGACAGCACAGGAGGAATGGGGGAGGTTTTTTTTCCCAAAAAAGAGCAAACGCTCCCGGCTTTTCTTGCCAGGTTTATTTAGCCTGAGGTTTGCAGTTTAATCTGCAGGTTCAAGAAGGGCAGAGAGATTTTAGGTTCATTTAAACAAAAAATGCCATCAATGATAGGCTTAGAAATGGCTGGATGATTTCAGAATAAGTAACAATTAGGTTTTCCCAGCCCTGTGAATTTTGGGAAGGGGGAATTCCATGCACTCACTCTGCCCCGGGGACACGTCCAGACGAACTTGACGCGCCCGTTGATGAAGGTCTCTGCTTTGCACTCCAGGTGCAGGGTTTCTCCAACCAGCAGCTTTTTGGGAGTCGCCTTCAGAACCAGGTTCTGGATCCTGCCCTCTGCAAGGGAAGAGGCAAAGCCGTGAGCACAGCACTCCCTGCACAGCCCGAGCAGGGTGGGATCCATCGGCTGATCCCTGACCCCATTGGACACCGTCTGGGATCCATCGGCTGATCCCTGACCCCATGGACACCGTCTGGGATCCATCGGCTGATTCCTGACCCCATGGACACAGTCAGTCACGAATGGCTGCTGGGATCCATCGGCTGATCCCTGACCCCATGGACACCGTCAGTCAGGAATGGCTGCTCTTCCCTTCGCTGTGTTTGGCTCCAACCCTCCCTCATCAGCTCCACACAGAAGTTTCCAAAGGAGACTCATCCTTCTGAGGGCCTCAGCACGAGAGGATCCACTTTTGTGGGACATGAGATGTGTTTCTCCTGCTCTACCATAATCACCCACATCTCTCTCTCCTGACCAGTTCCATTTTCCTGGCTGGGATCCCCAAATCCTGGTCTTACACACTTATCAATGCCTTAAAACACATCAGCTCTTCCATTTCCTCTGTGGTGCCCAAACACACACCTGAGCGCTGACAGTAACACCACAGAGAAAGGGATTTCCTGGGTCCTTTTTCCTGCTCCTTTTGGGATGACCTAAGAGGTTTTGTGGGTTTGAATTCATGATTTTAGTAAAAAATTACTCCAACAAGGAAAAAAAAGGAGAAAGAGAGATTTATGGGACTTTTATTTGGCTGCCACACGAATTTACAAGCCTGTTGTTCAAAGCTGAGTGCTGACTGTATAGAAGGATGACATGAGCTAATGGGAATGAAGTCCCAGTAAATATAAGATATATGAGGAGATAAAGAACATATGTGGAAAACAAAAGAAAAATAAATTCTAATTGGTTTCATATAAATGCCCAGCACACAAAAATTTAATGTTTAGTTGCTTCGAATTCAGATTTTAATTGTGAGCCGAAGCTCAGCTGTAAATCCAAGGGAAATGATGTAGGAAATCACCAAGAGAAAATCTATAAAAATGCGAAGATGTGAATTAGCGGTGTAGTGAGTTTTTATTTGATGATCACACGTGTTTAATGGCCAGAAGCAAAAAGAAAGCTGCTGTTGGGTTTATCCTGAACCAGCAGTTGTTTTAATGTAAATACAGCTCAATCCAAGCCAACAAAGCCTTGGTGGGGTTTGAATAAAACACTCCTGGTTTGTACCACCTCAGCACTTGGTAATTTTTCAAAACCAGGAGTGGCTCCAATCCAAGTTCGATTGAATAGGGAGAAAAAGGAAGAATGAGTTTACTTTTAGCATTCCAGCTCGGACCTACTAGAGATGCAGAGCGGTGAGATCTGTCAGATAGAGCTGAGGGTAACCAAGGGAGGGTCCCCAGGGGCTCAGGGTGGAACAGGGGCTCCCTGGGGTCCCCGGGCACTCACCCAATCTCTGCGCCAGGTAATAGGAGTTGAAGACGCTGCCGTTGACGTGAGCTGAGCATGCCAGGATTCCAGAGTGCACGAAGGAGTGGGAGGGGATGACAAAGCCCTTCCTGGGGTCCCACAGCATCCTCCTGAAGTTGATCTCTGCAGAAGAAGGGAACTGGAAGGGAACAGACAAGGAGTGAGCGTTCCTGTTCCCCCCAGAGCCAGGACAGGGCTTGGTGGTCTCGTTCCACAGAGATCTGAAGGAGCAGCGACCTGAGCAACCAGAAAAACCCTCCCTGAGGGAGGAGTGTGTTTGGAACCCAACACCTGGTCCTCCTAACGGGGTTTTTGATCCAGGAGCCCCAGCCCTCTCAGATCTCACTGTGTGACCCATCTCCCTCATCCCTTCTCTGGAAATCATCCCGCCCATCCTATATGAATTTTGTGGGGTAATCTTTTTGGAGGTTTTCCCCCAGTGCCACACGATTTCCTGGCATCTCACAGTACTTTAAAAATATGTGTGAACTTAGACCCCCCCAAAATCAGAATTGTTCACTAATTCACCTGACTGTACTTATCTACAGGCTCTGCTCAGTGGCCCCTTGTCAGATTCTCTCTATACCACACAAAGGAGGGAGACACTCCCAGAGGACCCCATGGAGTTCCATGAAAGCAGCCTGGGTGATTTACAAGATTAAATCACAGGATGGCAGAAATAAGGGGACCCAGGCCTTTTTTTGTCCTAAATTCATAAACACTTGTAATGTTCTGAGATTCTTGAAAAAACACTATAAATTCTGTTTATGAGGAAGAAGTGAGACTAGAAAAGGCAAATGTGGAAAAGAAGCTAGAACAAAAATTCATTTAATAAGAATGAACCCTTGGACAGCACCAGCGTCGAGCAGGTTGGCTTTTGCTGGTGGGAATAATTAGTTAATTGCTATTATTAACACACAGGGAAATCCTCTGTTTGCTAGAGAGAATGTAATTTAATTTCCAAAAACTGGAGAATCCTGGATTATAATGTAGAAAAGAAAAGAACTCTGTGAAAAGAGAGCTCACGGAAATGCCCCATTTCAGGTGTTAGCAGGTGGGGCAGTGGAAGCACAGGGAGCTCTGGCTTCCCCAGGAGGAAAGTCAATTTTTACAATTCCAGCATGGACCAAAACCGAAGGAATTCTGGCTGAGGGGCCGGGGGTGTTGTGTGGGGAAGGATGGACAGCCAGACAGTCGCTGTATTTTGGAACAGCAGCTCTTCTGACAGGAGTAGGGAAAAAGGGTTTCTTGTAAATGCTTTTGAAGTAATCAAGCTGTGGCACCTCTGTTTGAACCATGAGGAAAAACAAGAGAAATTACAGAACGAGATCTGAGACCCGAGGCTCCATCATGCTTTAGCACTCATGAAGGTCAAAGCTGAAAGTGGCAAATGCACACTGGACCAGATCAGTGACTGAACAGATCTGACAAGACTGAAAATGCTTTTTTTGCCCTGAATTAAAATCACATTAAGCAAAATTAAAAGCCTGAGTTGTGTGTCTGAGCATGAGCTTCTTAATAACAAAGATGATCCATTGAGTCAGCTGGGATCTGTTTAGTATTAGCAGGAGGTGCCTTTCTCTGTGCATGTCTAAGGAGCGTGCAATGATTTTAAAGTATAATGGTGACATAAGGAACTTAATTTATGGTGGCAAAGAGTCCATTTTCTACAAGAATAATAAAACGTGGAACCTCAGGGTTTGGCAGCTCTGCTCGAAGGGGGAAGAAAAAATAACCCTGCTCAGGAGGTCCTTTTCAACACCACATACAGATTCCATGCCTTCATCAAATATTCCCAAATATCTATTCAAACAATCAAACAAACAGCGTCAGTGCTGCTCGAAGGAAATCACAGTGGCTTTCCTCCCTTTGAAGCGCGTTGTCTCCTGGAGATTAAATTGGGAAGGAGAGGATGTTCTAAATCCGTCTGATGGCCTCACTCACCTCTCCGCCCCCACCCTCCCCTCCGCCCCTCTCCTGCCCCGCTTCCTCCAGCTCTGTGGAATTCCCAGACAGGGCCACACCAGCGCTGCCCATCCCTGGCTGGATCCCGGAGCTTCCCGAGGCGCGATGTCCCCGCAGTTCCCGGCCCCGAGTGCTCCTGTGGGATCCGCGCTCAGCCTTTGCCCCCCTGCCCTGTGCTCCCACCTGGGAGGGGGAAATCTTTTGGGGATGACTTTTTGTGGGAGAGATTTCCATGGGGATCTCATTCCGGAAACAAGGCTGCGGTTTGTGTTTGGAGAAATGAGTGGGAGAGGGTCGAGCTGGCAAGCAGGAAGAGCAGGGCCACCCATCAATAAACGTGGAGATGGGAATTGCAAGGCCACCCTGAGGCTCAGGTGACTGTGCCAGGGTCGGCAGCACTGCTCCAGCCAGGAATTCGGTGGCAGCAGGCTGAAATCAGATGGAGATGTTTCATTTTTATAGCCAAGGCGGGAAGGTGATAACACTTACCCAGCCTGAAGTGATAACTGGAGAGGAGCCTCGTTCCCCCTTTAATCCCTGCTGGCAAAATTTAAAAATCGACATCTCCAGAGCCCTGCTGTGCCTCTGCACTGCTCCTGGGAATGGGAGCTGTCCCAGGCCCCTGATTCCATGTGCTGCCTCCCAGGAGCAGGGGACACCCGAGAGCTGGCACTGCCACAGAGGTGCTCAGAGCCCTCTGTGCCGTGGCCAGAGCAGCCCGTCCCTCACAGCCCCTCCACAACAGGCTGGGAAAGGGGCACAGGATGCGCCCCCATTCCCTCTGGGATTTCCCGAGCTGTCAGCCTGGCAGGGGGATGGAAAGGCACAGAATTCCTGATGTAAACAGCAGGATTGGAGGCAGGAGGGCTCTGTCCTGTTCTCACTCCATGCCAGGCTGCTCTGGAGAGCAGCTCTGAAGCTCTTTAAATGAGTGACTCCATCGACTGCCCAGGCCCCAGAGCTTAAATTTCCATTTTTATTATCCCAGACTGCCTTGGCCTCCACAGACCGTGCTGTAACCTTGACATTCAGGTGTTACTGCTGCCAAAGGGATGGATGCAGGAGCCATTTATTCCCAAGGCTGGAACTTGGTTTAAATTGATGAAACGAAGCAAAAATGGGCAACTGTTCTGAGGAGGTTCAAGGTATAAAAGCTTTCAGAGAGAGCCAGCTGTTACAGAAAGCATTTTGAAAAAAAATAGTGTTTTGTCATCTACCTTTACCAATTCATGGAGGAACATCAAGCCACAATGTGAGAAGAATACGTGATAAACTCAGCCTAATCCCCAAAAAATCTTTGTACCCAGCTCAATAGTAACACACTGCAAGAGCAGGACCCTTCATCTGGATTTTCAGTGTCTTTACTATTTTTCATTGAATTTACCCAGCTTTATACACCTTAATTTGTGTGCAGCCCAGACCTTGAACTGAGCTGCTCTGAAGCCGTCTCTCACCTGGGTGAGCTTGGGCCTGATGTCTGGCGAGGTGACTCGGCACGGGACAACCACGGTTTTCTTGTCATCCACGATGTAGATGAGCTCGGGGTGCTCCGAGTGCATCTCCACAAACGGATTCCCGTAGTCTGCGGGGAGAAGAACGTGGATTTGGAAAAGTGCTCAGCCACGGGAGGGCACTGAGGGAGAAAGGCTCCCTCGGAGTCAGTGACATCCGGCTTGTGTGCGAGTGCCACTGTCACGTTAGAGCCAATGGTGATTCCTAGGATTTAGCCCAGGGTTCTTCCAGAAATCGCCCAGAACGGGACATTTCTGTGCAGACACATGAAAAACTTCACGGACTACCAACTCAAGATGCCAGTGCTACTTCTGGAGCTTGGGAGCCCTCCTGTCCTTCATCTGGGGATATCAACCTGCATTTCTTGCCTGAAGACAGCAGTGTTTGCTTAAGGAATGTCATGGAAATATCTTGGAATGAACCCTCCGAGAATCAGCTCAGGGCAGAGCTGGAGCTCCTTTGCTCCACACCCACCCCGGTTCCACTCCCAAACACCCCGAGGCAGTGATGGACACGGCAGAGTGGTGCTGCTGCTTTTTGTGGGGTTTGGAGCTTCATTTTTACTCTGAGAACCGGGAATTTTGTCCTTGGCACAGAAAATGAACCGTGGGCTTCACCATGAGGAGCACAAGGGCTGGTTGGAGCTGTGTGTGTGACAGAGAGGCCACGTGGGGTGATGGTGGTGTTCGAAAAAAGGCACTTGGGGCACTGCAATTATTGGGGACCCATGTGGGGAGCTGGGATGAGGAGCACTGAGCATGAGGCAGATAAAAAATCAGAAATCTGGATGGTTTCTCTAATCTCCAGGATTGTCTTTTCATGCCAGCTTTCCTTCCAAACCATTGGTTTACTCTGGCTGTGCTTTGGAGTAAGGGCATTGTAAGGAATACTGTGTGAGAGGGAGATTAATTGGAATTAACAAATCAGACCTGAAATCTCCCCGCATTTAGGAAGTTTCAGATACACATCTGACCTTTCTGGTCAGGCAGGCGCTGGTTCTAATCAAGCCTTGAGCTGAGAAACCTGATCTTTGAACCACAACTTTGTAGCTTGGTCCAAGCCCCAAAACGAATAGGAAATATTTATACTCAGCCTGGTGTCTCGTGCACTTTCCCAAAAATGCTAAGTTCTCCTGTCAAGTCATATTATGAAAATGTGTTTAGTGTTTGTCCCTCAGCTGCTTAATCTCTCTGCAGTCTTGCTCTCCAGCTGAACCACACTGGGAGGTATCAATATTTTTATTTTTATTCTACTAAAAAAAAGAGACACTGGATAATTAAAAGAAGACCCTTGGGTTATTTGTAAAAGGCAAACAGCAGAGAAAGATTTTTGTGTATTTGCAACAAAGTGCAAAAAAGTGTCAGGGGAAATGTAATCACGATTATTTCTTGTCCTGTGGAGAAAAGGAGAGAACAAGGAATGTGCCACATGACAGGGGATGAACAAAGGCATAGGATGGATGGACAAGGGGATAGGTCAAGAGGAAACTTGCTGGGAAAAAAAAAAAGAGCTTCCTGATACCAAACTATTCACAATTCTGCATCAAATTTTGGCTGAAAAGATGGGGGCGTTGAGTTTAAAAGTATTTTTGCCAGTATTTTTAGAAAGAATTTCAGAATAGCACTGTTTGTTTAAAGAGTAACATAAATCAAAAGAAGGCAGCTAATCAAACATTAAATAATCCTAAAATGCAGGAAAATATTGAACTGTGCAATGATTGACGCATCCTACTCAAAACAGAATAAAATGTCTCAAAAATGTTTCCTGTTCAGGAAAAAACACAATCATTTAACCCCATTCTCCTCCCCCATCTCTCCCTACCCCCAAGACTCTACCAAATTCTCAGATTCACAAGAGACCTAGAATTAATCTCCCTTTTTCCAGCTGCAAATAGGACAGATATCGTGCTCCTGACTCACCTAACAGGAAGCAGGCATTTACAGGGTGTGTAACAGAAGCTGTATTTCAGTCCTAATTGATTTTTAATAGCAGCCTGCTCCTGAATTGCCATATGTCCAAGCAGGGGCTGGAGATAAACTATCCCAGATAAGCTCCAGTCTGAATTGGAAGCCAAAACAGATCAATCTGGCCTTCTACCATCACTGTTTGAAATCTTGATGGTATCTTAAAATCACTGTGCAGTTAACAGCAGTGAGAGGCAGTTTCTGGGCTATAAAGATTGGGAAAAGGAAGGGATGGCTTCAGCTGCACTGATTGTTAATCACTCATGGATGTCAGGTCTCATGGGCATCATTCTCACTGTGTTGTGGGAGAAAAAAAAAAGAGAAAAAGGTTTTCTATTTTATGGGTCCTCCTCTTTGCTAAGCCAGGGAGGTGTCCCGGAGCAGATGGCTGTGATTTGTGTTATCTCAGTGCTTTGTCCATTTTATTCCCAAGCCTGGACAGTTCTCTGCCTGTGAAAGGGCTTTTCCCTCCCTGTTTCCATCTGCAATATTGGAGCTCCCAAACAGCTGGGCACCCATGGGTGCCCGTGGGAGGGTACCCATGGGTGGGTACCTGTGTGAGCCCCTGGCACTGGCCAGGTTGGTCAGAGCGTGGTGCTAATAAAGCCAAGCTGGTGGATTTGATCCCCTTAGGGGCCGTTCCCTTAGGAGCTGGACCTGATGATCCCTGGGGGACTCTTCCAGCCGGGAATATTCGGTGATTTCAGCTCTGGAGTGAGGGTGCTGCAGTGGCAGCAGCTCGTAGGGCTGCCCTGCTGCTGGTGTGATGTGACAGCTCAAGCAGGAGGTGAGGGCTGCACTTTGGCCATCAGGGGACAGTGACCCTGCAGTGACAGGGCCAGGCAGCTGCAGGGGAAGGTCAAGCACCTGGGTATGTCCCAGGGAGGCTTTATTTTCCTCCCTGACTGTGGAACTCAGTGCAAAAGGAAAAAACAATGTCACAGAACCCCAGAATGGTTTGGGTTGGAACCTCAGAGCACATCCATGGGCAGGGACACCTTCCACTGTCCCAGGGTGCTCCAGGCCCCATCCAGCCTGGCCTTGGACACTTCCAGGGATGGGGCAGCCTCAAGTTCTTCAGTCATCAAGCACTGAAGAGCCCCAGGACACAGAGAACAGCTCGAACCTCCTGTGTCCTGCTCCTGCTCCCGCTGCTCCAAACCCCCTCCTGAGCAGGAGCAAGGCAGTGCCATCGGGCAGGAGAAGCTTCCCAGCATTTCCAGGCAGCTGGACTGCTCACTTAGCAGATAAGCAAATGTAAAGTGCCTCCGCTCTGGGGCTTAACAGAATGACAAAGAATAAATTCTGAGCTAATCAACTGCCAGCTGATACCTTTGTTATGATTTGTGCAGACAAAAAAATGGGTCCTTCATGAAAGCCCTCGGTAGTTCAGACTGGCCATGGCGTGGAAAAATGATCTGCTGGAACATCAGGAGTGTCACTGCCAGCTTTACAGACACGCTCACCACCTCCAGTCCAGCAGCAATCAGTTAACTCCTTGTAAAAAAAGTCTCTCAGAGACAGAACTTCTTGAAACAAAAGGGACAGGGTCACTTTTCTCTAAAAATGATAACCTCAGCCTCGAGGAAGATCTCCAGTTCCAGGTGGTGTAAATCAGTTGCACTCAAGTGTTGCAATCTGGAGAGCTGTGGCATGGGAAAGGCAGGTGTTGTCCTCTCCGCAGTCACCAGCACTGAACTCGGGGGGGAAATTTCTCAGCAAAAAACCCCTGATGAACACAGAGCCTTTCCCTGTAGCCAGCACGCCTGTTCCTCCCGAGCTGGGAAGGTGAAATGCCCTGTGAATCCTACCCAGAAAGAAACAGCCAGCCATTCCCAGAGGAGAATTAAAAAGAATGATTTACTGAGGGCTGCAGAGCTCGTTCTGTGTGAGGAAAGACAAGGGTTGAAGCACTCTGGGGATTTATCAGCTCGGAGGCGAGGGCAGGGCCCCTTCCCCTGGCTCAGCCTGGATGTCTGGCTGCCCAGGGCAGGGGAAGTTTGCAGGAAGCTCAGGCAGGCCAGGCTGCTGCTGTTTGCCCAGCAGGGCTCAGGAGGAGCCGGGGGATGGAGCAGGGAAGGGACTGTCCAGCCCCGGGGACAGCCAGGCTGGGAACTGAGCACGGAATGAACGCACAGAAACAACTCAGAGGTCAAGTGGCTACAAGGACATTGTTTTCCTTCAGGCAGTGAAGCCCTTCATGTCTAGATGCTCATTCTGTCCAGGAGGAGATGGATTGCTGCTCCAGAGGAGCTTTGGGAGGGGCCCTTCCAGCTCAGCTGGGGAACCTCAGCTGTCCCCTCGTGCCTCCGTGGTGACAGCGGGACACGGGGACAGGGGACAGGTGTGGGACACAGGTCCAGGGGACAGGTGTGGGACACAGGGCCAGGGGACAGGTCCAGGGGACAGGTCCAGGGGACAGGTCTGGGACACAGGT
>VZTX01027606.1:0-16314 GCA_013400915.1 Pardalotus punctatus
TATATATATATTACAAAGCGGGGGGGGGGAAGGAAGGCGTGAGATGATTTAAAGTTGTAAATGTGGATTATCATATCCCAGAATCATAAAAAACTCATTTGAAGAAGAGAGAGAATAAAGAAGAAAGAACTCAGTTAAGAGTAAGCAAAACAAATAGCAATTGTTTCTGTCTTCCTACACTGCTTTGCAGCTACTCTGTCAAGCAGATAACAGGGTAGGTGGGTGTGGGTGTTGTAAAGGTCCAATTGGCTCAAACCCTCAGATTTCTGAAATAGTGTATAACACTGAAGTATTACTTTTCAAGGATGCCAACATAATTACATAGACTTTTCATCTGGAAAGTAACTTACTATCAATTTTCTTGCAGCTCAGTGGATTGAAGTTACAAAAGGAAAGCAAAGAGTAAGCCCCCATTGCTCTTTGTCAGTGTGTTCAGGGGCATATTAAGTTTCGGTAGCCCAGATAAATGAGCAGGGTTGTCCTCCATAAGATACCATCCTTTTTCCAAACACCTGACCTGGGAGTCAGTCATGCTGTGGACAGTTTCGATCTTCACTCCTCATTGACCAGACCAGGCACTGAGCCTGGTAATTTGGTGAGTTTAACTGCATGACTCATGCTTGCCCTCCTATACCTGACCATGGCAACAAAACGAATTCCTAGAGCAAAGAGACAATGATCAGTTTACAGTAAGTCTCCTCTGACACATGAAATTTTGGACCAAGCAGCTATGAAGAAAGATTTCTTAATTATTGTCACTTATCCCTTCTACCACTCAAAAATGCTTCATCACAGATCCTGTCACTTTGTGACTCATTACTACTGAAAATTGTAAGAATTTCATAATCACTATTTTGGATTTCTGAAACAGCTCTGTTGAGGTTTTCCATCTTAAGGGCCTCAGATAGCCTGTGCCAGAGGATGATTGATGGCCCCCTGACATGTCTGGGGTGCTGAGAGCTAGTGAAATGCACACTGATGAGAAACCTGCTAATGAAGATAAAAGGTGTTTTTTGTGATTTGGTTGTACAAAAAAAACACTGTCCAGTTTTCCTTAGAGCAGCTTCTGGTCATGTATTAATTACCCTTTAGAAAAGACCATTACCACAAGCTAATAACGTTTAGCCCTGTTGAGAAGAAAGTATTTGTCCTGTAAAACATTTTTCAATAATCAAAATGTAATAACTTCCTTCAGAAAAAAAATGGTGGATTCTGTGTATAGGGGAAAGTAAAGAGTTACATAGTGCTCAGTTCTTTCAAAAGACCTCATGAGAGACACAGGACATGAATTATATTCTAATTTGCGGTATCCTAATTGTGTCAGATTACATGGAGAAATAAACAAAGCCTTTTTCATATAATATACCTGACAAGCACATATTATAGCATTCTCCGGAAGCAATTTCCTGTGAGCTGTATTTTTGTGCATAGTCTTAGTAAAAAGTAAAGGAAATTGGAGAGTACATTTGACAGATAAAATTAGAAAATTAATGGACACAGATAATCCACTCAGATATTCAGAAAAGGTGTATGAAGAACCAAATTCAAAGGCACAGGAGGGGAAATACTTCAATTTGTGAAGAGAAAAGTGAATGGTACTATTGGTTTACTTTCTTATTCCTTAGTATTACTAACTCACATGCATGCATACATTAGCTCCAATAAGTACTGACCAAAACTAGAACAATTTTTGGTCAAATCCTTGATATATATACTAAAATCTGACACAGTCTGATTCTTCCTTCTTTTCCCTCCTTCCCAAAAATATCCATTTATACATTATACTCAGAGTAAAATGCACACAAATTTTAAGTGAATGTTAAAAACAATTGCCATCACAATAATATTACTTTGTCCATAAATATATTCACATAATGTGTATAATTTCCTGGTTTGTGAAGAAAGTAGTATAATAATTTTGTATTCACTTTAAACTGTCTGCTATTTCTTGCAGCGGTCTTGAGAAAATGTATAAAATAGTTCATACTTTCCCTCAGTTCTTTTTAAATACAACATTTAAAGTGGATGTGAGATGGGTGTATCTGTGCAAACTTTAAATATCATTTTATGAAGTTCTGTGCATGACTGTTCATTTTGGAGCCACTGGCAAGGCAATTGATTTTGAGCTTTACATCTGCCATAGGAATGCATATTAACAGATGATAGACAAATCTGCAACTTGATATAGTGGCTACTGTGAAAGTGACAAGTCTTACATCTGCTGGAAATGGTGGTGTTCAGCATTATTGTGGATAGATTCTGTCTAAAAGAATATGTTGTTTTCATTGTACTGAGCATATTCTACCCAAGGATATATTTTTTTGCATAATTTACTTAATTAATTTTTATTGAGCAAGAAGCCATTTGCAAGAAATAATTTTCAAAATTTGGCAGTAGACAAAATACTCTTTTGATGATGATTGTTATATTTATCTTCAGTATGGGAAGGTAGTACAAGAAGATATCAATAAAACAAACCACAATCTGTGGTATGCCTTAGATGTGGCATTGATTATGCGGCTGTGACTTTTCCATTGTGCCCCTGTTCCTGCCACCCAGTCAAGCTCCTGACAATAACGATTCAGGTTCTCATTTTTATTGAGCATCCCTTTCTATTTCTGTAAAGAGGCTTTTGGCTTCTAAACAGGTGTCACCCTTTTTTCTGTACCTCATTAGGCACTTTGCCAAGGAGAGAAAGGCTGATTCAACTTTCCTGTCAAACTGTCTCTTTTAAAGTGGCACCTTTGAAAGTGAGATCTGATATTTTGCTCGTGTGCCTGGGCTCAAGTTTGGAAGGCAACAGAGCGTTCTTGGTTATCCCAGAAATAAATTCTTAAGCTTTAAGGCTGACAGTGGAACATGGGGTTTTGTTCCTGCATCTCTCTCTCTGAAAAATAGATACTGTGTTTCAGATATTTCCAGTAAATTTGACCACAGATAAATAGACCTGTCATACCTTTCTTAGGGTGTAATTATTCATATGAAAAAACTTTTCAGAAGATCAATTCTGATGGCTTTTATTTGGGAAATGTTTTCTTTGGGGTAAAAGGGGCTTCAGCCCATGCAGAAGCTGAAAAAATATATTCTTCATGTTAATATGGTTTTATCTGGTGTTTTTATCTTCTACATATTTGGGCTGCAGCCCTTCTCAAAACCTGTTGGGTTGTTCCTTGCTCTGGGGAGCTATCTCAGTGCCAGTGCCTTTCTGTGTACACCCCAGTAACGACATCCTGCAGTTCCATTGCCCACAGCTGACGGAGCTCCTTTTCTTGAGGAATGATGCCTTGTATGTCCTTTGTTTTGAGTCTGTCAAGGTGGCTTGCCAAGTCATTTAAGATCCCTTCTTATTCAATGACTTACTGGTGAACAAAAGGCCATCTCTATTTTCATCTTTTCCAAGATATTTTTGCTAGCAGAGGGCCTAGGAACAAATGTTCTGCCTTGGAAGTTTGGCCTCTAACCTTGCTGTGAGCTGGTATGGGGCAACTTTTACACCTGCATAGATCACAGTTAAAGATGATGAATATTAAGGCTGAGCTTTATGGTGCCAGCTACAACATTTAGCTGGACCATTCCACATGGAATAAATAGTGGTTAAATGGAACCTTCTCTAACTGGTTTTAATTACAAAATGTGGGATTGCAAGTGTAGATGTGCTGAATGCATAGATAAGAATAATTTGAAAAAAAAAGAAAAATCACCATTTTTTTCTTTCTTCTTTTTAGTTTGTTAAATCTCTACTGTAGTTGCCAGGTGCCAAAGCTGTGTTCAGGATTTCAACAATCACTTCCTAAACTAAAGCTAAGCCTATTTTGCACATTTGATCATAGTCTCAGCCTACATTTATGCTCTTGCTTGCCTGTTTTTCCATCCAGCCAGCACCTACACTTTGGTCCCCTTATCCTGGACTCAATCCAGTTTAGGAAATGAGATGTCCAGTGCTTTTCCCATGGGACTTGCACACCATATGAGCGGTGATCAGCTGCCTCCAGCAAAGCTGTGGGGGCCTGTGACTTGCTCCAACCATTCGGTGATCAACCCCATGGCTGTGACCAACAGGTGACAGCTGCCCAGTGTTGCTGTGTTGGGAAGCATCCCCTGGGCTGGGGGGATCTCCGCTGGGAGGTTGGAGTTGGGAGCAGTCACTGCCTGGCAGTGGGACTGAGGTTGGCTGACCTCAGCTCCAGGGCCTGCCTGTGTCCAAATCCGAGCTCAGGACCATGAACCAGCTTCCTTGGCTTCCAGCCTTAGCCTGGACAAACAGGCTCTGTGGGAGCATCCCACTCCTCCGAGAGCATATGTGGTTGTGTCACCATAACACCTGCACCACTGTAGCCTTCCTTAGACTTCTACCATACAGGCTTAAAAATTAATAATGTAAAGAAAAAAAAGGAAAAAATTAATTTAAGGAGCTCTTGATGATGCCAGCTAATGCGTCCAACTATCCAGAAAAAGAAGATTATATATACAAGTTACAAAGAATGTTTGCAAACATTATCGTTAATGTGCACACCTTATCAACATACATTGATTTTATACACATCCTTTAATTTAAATAGCTTTGATTTTCTGTCTGGAAGACAAAAGAGAACATTAATAGCCATCGCTTACTGAATTTACAGAGCTGTGCATTAGCTCCTCTAAAATGATCATGTGTTTGTTATGCTTTAAGTATTAATATTTAAAAGAATATTACAAATGCTGGTAACCTGAGTCATGTAGACATTATAGAAATAAATTGCATATTTGATATTAATTCACCCTGTTACTTCCTATCATCCTCCATAAAATAGTATACTTCTTGCAAAGCTACCAATAGCAATCTCTGTGTGCCAGTTTATTACCTGTATAGATATCATTATTCCCCTGTGACAGCAAAGTCAAATTCAAGGCATTTTTCATAAACTAGGAAAAATTACCTTTCCAGTGACATATGACACAACCTTCAACTACTAAATGAATCCAAGAAAAATTCTCCTTTGGGAAAAGACCTTGCATATGATTTGTCAGCCTTAAAAATATTTCTTGAGAAAGTTAATTCCGAGAGACTTTACAACTGAGCACTGTTTTCTGTTTATATTTAAACTGTACTTGCTAGGATGTACTTCAGAATCAAAACTACAGAACTAAAATTTGCTTTGCTGTATTTTAGTTGTACAAAGACTGTTAGGCCCTCATGGTGAAATCTGAGACCTTATTGGAAATCTCACATAAAAACTATATTTGTAAATGTCATGCCATGATTTTTAGCACTGAGGTGTTCCAAAAGATTGATGCTGTGATGAGGAGCCTGAGAAATTGAGACTAAAACCAAGGTGAGATGCCTGGGGATTGACAGGGGAGTTAAAGTAGAATGAAGTGGTTGAAGCAGAAAGCATCAGCTTTGGGGAGAATGGGAGGACAGAAGGATATTCATAAGAACACATTCTTTCCAAACCCAGATTTAACCTTCCTTTTGCTGTTGATAAAGATGTGTCTGTAAAGCTGATTGGCACCCGGGCTCTGCAGTGCTGGCCCATATGTGGGATGATAACCTAGAGATGCTACTGCACCCCGCAGGTACTGAGATGAAGTGAGTACAGTGTGCCTGCCCACAGCCCAGGGAAGGGTTAATGGCTTAATTACCTCCCTAGCTGAGATCAAGCTGTGGATCTAAACCAGCTGCTGTAAGAGACAGCTGCCTGGGCATCATGGAGCAGCAAATGGCAAGGCTGCAGGCTGCCCTGGAGGCTTCAGAGATACAGGCTGACAGGAGTGGTAGAAAAAGCTATGTGGAGAGTAAAACTGCCAAGCAGGGAGATAGGAAGTTGGAACAGAAGAAGGAGAGGTAGGGAAGGGTGATCTGCTCTTGCTTGCTCTAAAGCTGTCAGGAAAGGACATCTCTGGACATCCCACCTGAATGGGCTGGAGCGTTTGAAGTTAGAGTAAGGGCTCATAACTGAGTTTGCAACCCCTTGTACAGGGTCACAGGGTGGTGCTCTTATGGTTGAGTAGGGTGGCATGGAATGGGGATGCTTGTCCTCACAGCAAACATGTACAGTAGGCTTCTGCTGCCTTGGTGAGATTCAGCTGTACAACACAGCTCAGTGTTGTGCAGAGACCCTGAGGCTACCTCTGATGGCAGCACTGTGTGACAACTGTGTTGTGCTTGCTCTTTCACAGGTGATCTTGCTGAAAAACATGTTGGAGCAGTCTGAACAGCAGAGTGTTTAAAGCAGCTAAACATCTTCACCCCAGCTGGATCACAGCTCTTCCGGATGATGCTGTGCTGTATAGACATATTAAAATTACTGCAAAGGAAAGGCTCTGGGGTTTGCTGAAACAGGGTGACACTGCCAGTCTTCTCTATCCTGCAGACTTGGAAAATTAAGTTTGCCATCTGCATATTCATATAGTGTTAAAATTGGGATTTCCTGTGGTCTGGAGAACTTGCATTTCAAATAAAATCATGGGAAATTATTTATGTATGTAACTTTTCAAAAGCAAACTGAGCAGCTTCTTTAGGATGGGAGGTACATGAAAAGTCATCCAGGCAGTGCAGCAGGTAAGATGGCCACATCCCTGCAAAACTGGGGTCTGGATTCTGTCACTGTTTGACTCAGACCTGGCTATTTGTGAGCACAGCTGCCTGTGAGAAGGTCAGACTGCACCCAGCTGGGGCTGAAAGGCATCATGCTTGGTGCGTTTGCTAGGAGACTGACCTGGCAGAAGCTTAGCTTCTGGTGCATGTACGTTGTTTCTGATGCAGCAGAGTCTCAAAATCCCTCATAAAAAATGGAACTCAGTTCTATTAAGTACTTCCCAAAAATAACACAAGGACCTTTTCTATGAATAATGGTTGCAGTCCTGGGTATCCCATTACCTTTTTCTTTAGAGTTTGTGCCATTACACTCACACCATTTAAATGTAATTGATGCTTTTTCAGAATTTCAAAATGTCAGGATTTCAAGCATATAAAACAACCCAAAACAAACCCAACTATATTCAAATCTCATTTTTAAGCATGTGGCCATTTCTCAATCCAGTAAGTGCAACTTTTCAAGAGGCAAGTTCCAGTCTATGTCTTCTGGTGCTGGTAACTATGTAGAAGCACCTGGTAACTGATTACAGTCTGGTCTGTGTGAAGATTTGGGAGGGAAAAGGTGGGGAAAGAGTGATAAGAATAACTGATGCATGGTGGAGTCATGCAGAGATGACTGTCTCTGTAGCTGTATCCTCAGCAACTGCTGAAAGGTGAGCACAGGGTGAAAGCTCTCTCCTTTGTTGTGTGTCATTCTTCACTCAACCTTATTGTAACTCCTTTCCCTCCTCCTGTCTTCTCAGTAGAGAAGCATTTGCCCATCAGTGTTTTGCAGTGGGTGGCTGTTCAGCTCACACTGAATTTCGGAACATGATCGGCTATCCCAGACATTGCTATCAGTGGGGGCTACATGGGGTGTAGCATCCAGACACCACACAGTCATTAACAGCTCTTTTCCTCAAAGGCTTTTCCTGTTTGGATGGGTGAAGTTAGCAAAGGGGCTATGGCAGAAGGCTGTGGCTGTACTCAGAAGTCAGTTGCTGAGTTTTCTCCAGTCTGGGCTAATGAGCCAACTGCTGCATTAGGCTTTCTACCACTTGACCAGAACTTACTATGTTTGAACTTATCTGAGACTCAGAGAAACTGCTGGACACCTACCTACTTGTTGGTACGGGAGTTTGCCAGGCTTTTAATCCTTGGGAAATTCCCCTGAACTCCAATGCCTGCTGTGACATATGCTTCTGTGAAGCTCCTTAGTCTCTTTCCATCTAAATAATAGCCATATCCGATCATGGCAAACTGCATTTTCTGTCACTTGTTCTGGTTGTATGTCTTAATGATGATACCTAATTTCAGTAAAACCCAAGAGTTATCATTTAAAATAACCCCTCTCCTTACCAGGAAGATTACCTGATATGTGACTACTTGATAAAACTTAAGATATTTTCTATGATTACTTATTTTACTTTTTAAGTCATGATCTAGTAAGAGAGAATGCGAAGGAGCTGACTAGCTAAAAACCAGAATTTGTAAGCTTAAAGTGCTTTTTAATGTGTATGCAGAACACATTAAAATGGGGGCATAACGTACCAAAGTTTTTTCTTGTGGCTTCCAAAATTATCCGCAGTAAGAAAAGCAACAAGAAGGATGAATAAAAGTAACAAAAAGGGCTCTTTAAAAATTAGAAACATCAGAAACATTCTCTCTGCTCCTTTCAAGAAGACAAACTGAACATAATTCCACTGTCCACAGTTGTCCAAGTAATGAATGATCAGTGTTTGAGCTGTTCTATAAGGTGAGGGTACAGCTGAGTCATTAGTATTGCATTAGAGAACACTTATTGTGACCACACTCAGCCGAGTTTTGATCTGAATGTCCTTTGTAGTACACGTCCCCTGACACTTTTAATTTTTATATATTTTAAAATCTTGTGCTTTATCAGCAGAATAAAAATCTGGTGCGTGGAAATCCACCCTGAATTTCACAACCAAGTATACTAGGATGTTGTATCTGATCATTCATCTTTTCCAAAAGCGGGATTAGTGGGAGTTTACAATTATCTAGCTTTACTTCTCTTGAAAAGGTGTTGCAAAACTAATGTCACTAAGATACAAAACCATTTTTCTTGTGGCAAAAATCACGCAAGTCAGAGCTTGCCACTTAAATTTTCCAGGGTAAGTTTGATGATTATCCTGTAAATGAACATTGATTTTTTTTTTCTCTAGATCCCATTATTTTCAATCCAGAGAGATTGTTCTGTCTCCTTGCATACCTATTATAAATGAATAGCAAACATTTTCACCATACATTATTGCTTTTTTTCTTAAAAAAACCGAGATGGCCTAAACCCTTGAAACAAACCTCCCCACTTCCCTATGATGTTCTGAATGCCCCATCCAGGCTATTCTTGGAGCTGGAGATATTTCTGTATTTTTATAACTGGCTGACCCACAAGGTGGCACTAAAGAGAAAAGTGACAACTTGGCTAATAAAAAGTGAAAACCAAAGGCAAAATACCATATGCTGAATCAATATTATTTTAATTAGGAGCATGCTTCCTTTATTGTCAGTTAAATTTTATTTTGTGAAAAGCCTTAAAGCTATATAGTGGCAACGATGGTTCATTGCCCCCATCCCACATCAAAAGTTAAGTTTTTAAAAGAATGAACAAGACACAGGTTGTCTATTTATCACAGCTCCAGAATCTTAAGGAAGATGATTATGATTAAAATGTAGTTAATTAATTTTCTCCTCTAAGGAATGAGGAATTCAAATTAACTAAAACCTGAAAACTTATTTTCAGTCATTAGTCATGTTGGTAAGAGATATGACACAAGGAATTATTTGTCACCAGCAATGTGAATGTATTTTCTACCAGAATGTTTTGATTGCTTAATTTCTGTGGCTTTGCTGTTGAGTGCTCTGGTCTTACTTCATAAAAAAATTATTTGAAATACTGGGTTCTGTGATCATGAATTTTATACCAACAAGGGTTAAATCTTGCCACTTTGATGATGAAGATGAATACTCATCAAAAACATCTTAGCTGTGAAACTCTTTTTGAGATCCAAGTTATACGTGAGTGGTTAGATTAACACTTTTCTAACAAGAAAGTAGCAGCCATGTCTGTTCTGCAGACTGCTGGCCTGAAGCTTACAATATAATGAAAAAAATTATATCTGAGTAATTTTTAGACCTTTATAACCAGACTAGTTATAATATTTTTAATTTTCCTGTGATGTGTGCCTATGGCATCAGCACTATTATGGGCGATAGAGGGCAGGAGTTTACTTGCAGAAACAAACTCAAAATAGTACTAATGCATTAAGAAAAAAATCCTTAAAACTATTATGAAATATTTTTCTCTGAATTGAATGGTCCTACAGGATACCTGGTAGTATGCTCTGGGGCCTATCAAATGATCACTTATATTGGTAATGTATTTTGATCCTTAATGAAATTGCAACTTTACAACCACCTTGGACAGAGTGACGCAAGGGTAGCTTAAAAGACTTGGATCTAGAATTATTACTAAGTAAGATATTTTCTTATATTTCAAACGCTGGTTAAATTTTAAGTGCTGCTGCTGCATTTAGAATAGTTTTATCACTACAAATAGTTACTTGTTTTGTTTTTGGTTTTGTTTTTTTTTTAATCAATAACCGGTATTTTACTTTCAAATACCTTGTTCGATTTGCTCATGTTATTCATTTTGTGAGGAAATTGAAGCATCTAATCCTCAGGATCCCAGTAAAATCAAATTTTGGCCAAAAAGAACACTGAGACAAACAATCTTGCCCAGTCAGCTGAACTCCCCTTTCATAATTTGTCCCTGCTGTTTATGACTCCCCTTTGGCACTTGCTCCATTTTAAAGGCCAGGACGAAGAAAGTAGCATTCTGGCAGGTACCAAAGTGCTTTCTTGAAATCAGTCATAAAATCTTAACTGTAAACACATGCTGACTTTTTTCCCTGCAGTCCTTATTCGGAGAAAGTTTGGGATCAATCAGCATTTAGACTGAGGAATCTCACAGTGATTCTGTTTGTGGGTGCTTGAGATTGTTTTTACAGATCATTCTTCTTGAAGGATTGTTGCAGGCTGTACTTCCCTCAGCTGTTAAACTTTAGCCACATTTCTAAAAAATGGCCTATTTTATGTTTATGCTGGACATTTAGCAAATCAAAGATCTCTAAGTTATTTTGATTGTGAAGATCAGTGGAGGTGATCAGTGAAGGCTGAGGTGAATATCAGTGCATATATCCTTACTCAGGGAGTCTGTAGCAGAATACAAAAGGTTACAGTGGAGCCAACACAATACATTTATATGCTCATATAATGTCTACTGGACACAAATATGGGCTTGAGGGAGGTGATGGTAAAGCACAAGTATTCTTGCATAAGGTGGGACTCTCTAGATAAGCTGAATCAGGAGATCCACAAGGACCCATATTTTTGCCTCATAAAATGGAAATGGGATATTGAAAGAAACAAAAGATCACAGTATGTTTGTAATGATTATAATGTTACAAAATACACAAAACTCTGCATTGAAATCCAGTTCCAGAAGCCTGAATATGTATTGTAGAGTTTAATGTATGAAGAGATTATCCACAGACGTTTTAGAAAATGGGGTTTAATCTAAATTTTAATGGAAGTAAACCCTTGCCTTGCCCACTGCCATGTTCCTTGTATTTTTTAATGAAGAAACTTCAGTAGATAAGACACAATCTAGGCATGTAAATGTTGGTTCTTAACACAATCTGGAGTTTCCACAAATAATTCTTCTTCTTCCCCTGAGACTAACTTCTTACTACTAATTGATTCCAATTAGCCAGTTTCAAGTATAATTATTCAGCAAAAGAAACAAACACTATTATATCTATGCTCTGCATTCCACTACTAAAACCATGTCATTATTGAATTTGTGGAGTTGAAATGGTTCATGCTTGGCAAAAAAATTTTCAAGAAGCTGTGTTTAAACACACTGAGAAGAAAACCCTTGTAAATAAGTTGGAATATACTTTAACTAAAACTTGCTAGTGGAGACAGATGACACTTGTTTTCCTTCTTAAATTACTGCTTTATTGAAGAAGAAGAAATGAAAGGAAGATAAAGAAAAATCAGTTGCTGAGTAGATGTGGATAAATATGAAAACAGAACATCTGGGGAAAAGAATACATTTCAGACACCTAAATTGTAAATTTAAAAGATTTAGTTCTCATATAAAAGCAGATACTTTTATCCTAAAACTTGAGAAAGAAAATGCTGACTTTTGAAAAAAGAAAAAGTATTATGACTTTGTAGGGTAGTACTGAGTAGTTTAAAAGGACTGGACTATAAAGGAAGTAAATTCCACAAAAAAGGGTGATGATGGTATGATTTCAAGGCACAAGGTGAATGGGAAGCAGCAGGTGGTCACTGGGGTCTGGTGGTGCATAGACAATGCTCTATTGATGCCTCCTCTGATGTTCCTTCCAACTTGAGAGGTGTCAGGAAAGCAAGAGGTGCTGATAAGAGGAAAAAAGGAAGGAGTGGAAGAGAAGGATCAAGATTGCTAGGGAGCCTCTCTGTCCTCTGGCAAACTTCCAGCTTCTCATTACACAGGACTTTACCCACAGCACACTCCAGCACCAAGCCCCTTCCTCATATATCTGCTTCTTCGAAAAAGGAAACCCAAAACTCATCCAAGATAAAGCCGTACCTAGTCATCTGGACATCTGTAGTTATAAACTACATAAACAGTGCTTACTGCCAATGAACTCAAGTAAGAAAGAAGGTCATTTATACAGGTGACATGAGGGAGAAGGAGCAGAAAACTATGGAAGGAATGTTCCTTTTCTTGGTATGTTTAAGCCAGCACAAATCACTGTGTGTCAGCTTGTTTTACAATCCAGTGTTTTCACTTTTAATTAGAAAGTCTTTCCCTTAGCATTTTTCTTAGCAGCAATTTTTAAACTAAACAGAAGGTGTATTCCCCAGTGCCATATGTTAAACCTGACGTGTTACTGAAATTGTCTTCTGGAAAAAAAGCAAAACAAGAAACAAAACCAACCAAAAAACCACTAAAGATAGGACCACTGTCCCAATCTACTCCCTTTGTCCTACTTGTAAGCCTCAAGAGCACAAAACTGTCCCCTGTTAGGCAGTGTCAATTCTTTGGGGAATTAGTTATAACTGAAAAGCCAGTGGATGATGGACTGATTTCCTATTTGCTTCACTAGAAACCTGCGTGGCGGGAAACTGTCATCCCCCACTTGGCCTTGTAAGTAACAGCCACATGGAAGCTGTGTCTGTGGGAAGTGAATAGTTCACAATACTCTGAGTGGTCACCTTATTGATGTTTTTTGACCAAGGTGTTAGTAGGCTATGAAGTGTAGTCCATTTTAGGACTTAAACAGGAGGGATTAAGGCCTATGGGTACCCTTGGCTTTAAGGCATGCAAGAAGAATCTAGCTATGACCAGAGAAATGCCTGACTGAAGCTGAAAGGGTCAGCAGAGCACTGACTGATGCGGGTTGATGCAGTCTTTTTCCCTGTACACAAATTCCAGTTGATTTTGGGCTTTGCATAGAAGGACATTTTCTGAGCCCCTTATCTTTTTTTTTTTTTTTTTTGCAAGTAGTGTCAGTATGATAAAGTCTGTCTGTAAACCTCTGCTATATCCAGATGAATGAAGGATGGATCACTTGGATTAAAAAGCAGCAATAGTTAGGCAGGCTCAGAAAAATGTAATGTGCCAATCCCTGGGTTGGATGAACTGTACCCAGCTGCATGATATACAATGAAGTTGCTCATTTATAGTGCTTTTCTTCCAAGACTGTAAAGCACCAGTGTGAATACTGAGAGGTGTTGTGTGCAATCTTGATGTAACATAAACTTCAGCTTTATGCGGGTCCCTCATCAGCTCTTTGCTAGCCATGCTATGAGCTGGTATAGATTTGGAAACTGTGCTATCTAAAGTTTATCCATGTTTCTTCCGATACTTGTCTAGGGAGGGCCATCTCCATAGCAATTCAGTTAAGGTGAGACATACTCTTTTATTTTGTATGAGTACCTGAAACCCTAGGCTATAAGCTCATAAAATGAGATTGCATACAAGATGTTGATGGCCTAGGGGAAGTTTTGAACAACACGGAATCATTATCAGGATTTTGCTGAAAAAATGATCCATGATCTGATGTATTTTCCAACAGTCTTTGCAGAAAGACCAAAGGAGTCGCAAGCTTCAGAGGCAATACCCATGAAATCCATGTCTATAACTGTGGACAAATGAAAAAAAAGAAAAGTTTTTCCCAGATGTACACCTAAGTTTTCTTGGGAGTCGCATGCCTCTCTATTTTTTCAGCAAATGGCTATATATCACAGTCTATACACTGAACTACTTGCAGAGAGGAGCATTTGAGAACAAATTACTAAATTAATAACTGCTTTGACCTGTACCTGGTCAAGCTGTGTTTTATAAACCTGTCATTACTAATATGGAGAAGAGGTTAATCTAGTAATGTGAAGTTTTAGAATGATGGATGAGTCAAGGCACATGAGCTATTGAACACAATACCTAGCTGCACCTTCTTATTGTAAGGCTCCAGGCTGACAAGCCCAAAGAGGAGGGGTTGCAAACCTCTCAATACTTTGAGCAATGATGAAAGTTGGAGATGAATGCAGACAGCCTTAATTCCCATCACTCATGCCTTGTGCCAGTTCTTAGAGTGCTATTTCAACTTGGCTTAAAAGGAATCAGCCTCATGGCTCCTTACTAGCATGCACCTTAAACCTCTTACATATCCTCTCCAACACTGACCCTTCAATTTATAGACTAATATTGTTGAATCTAAATTGTGTGACTCCCTTGGCAACTCCCTTGGCAGGGGTTGGAAGATCTCAGCCTGGAGAGTTATGTATTTATTATCTGTACATCAAAAAGGCCACAATGATGCTCCTGTGCTGTCACACACACAGTTGTACCTCCCACTTTACAAGTGGCAGAGCTGGTTAGCCCCAATTGCCTGCCACTCACCACTTTTCTGAGAAGGCTTCACAAAAACCTTAACCTGTGAAACTTCTAACTATACAATTGTATTTAATTAAAAATTATTAAAAAATAGAAATGTTTATAAATGGGACATATTATACCACTTTATTCCAGGCTACTTCTACTCTTGAATCACAGCTTTATCTGAATGTCTCCCTGCACTGCTGACAGGAACAAACATAACTGAAAAACCAGTGCAGAGAGCGAGAGAGGGAAACATTGCCTATTTTACTAATGCCTGATACTGACAGCCTGCAAACAAAATCTTAAAAGCACTCAGGCACTCCCTTTTGTGCCCACTTTTAAAGGGTTTAATGAAACATATAGAAACTGACATTTTAAACCTGTAGCTTTGGATGTTATTTTGCCATGTCAGTTTTTTTTTCCAAATCACATAGCAATAGTTTTATAGCTTTCTGCATCAAACTTCAGTCAACAAATAATGAAGGCTGTTTTCAGATAATAAAATGTTTCTGTTATTTGACCTGTTATAACAGGTGGGAAGCCAAATATCACCACACGAAATATGTGGCAACGCTAGTTATTGAGCAAAATCTTAGTCCTCCTAGGTCATGCAAACACAATTAGCAAGTTTATCAGCATACTTCTAATTAAGAATTGTTAAGATTACAAACCTTTTTTAGACTGTGCTGCAAGATAAAAACAAAGGCTTATTTCTTTCCACAGACAGTAGACATACAAGCCTTCTATAGGAAAATATAAGGAAGCTAGTAGACTCCTTAAATTGATAATCCTTAAACTGGTTCAGGTGTCAATAAATGATCATTTGTGTTCTGCAACAGCATGCAAAGTGATGTAACACTTCTTGAAGATGTCATAGATTCAGGAAAAACAGAGATTAGGCATTTCCTCTTGAAGTAAAATGGCTAATATTTCACATTTCACGAAACTCTTCAGATTTGCCTTGCTTATCAAAGAAGTGTAGGACTTGATTTTTATTTTTTGATTGTTTTTCTTCACTAAGGAAAATAAGGCCTTTATCCTGCAAATTGTTATGTATGCATTTAACTTGATGTACAGCATATATTTCCATAGATTCCACAGGACTGAATGCCGAGGACAGACACATCTGTAACTGCTTACAAGATTGGAGCTAAAGAGCTTCAAAAAAAAGAAAATGAGCAGAGAGAGTTTTTGAAGTATGCAAGCAAAATAAGGGGAACAGCGATGCTTCCAGACATTGATCTAGATCCTCACTGTATATATTAATTCTGTGCTTTTGCAGACCCTATGTACAAAAGTTTGGGGGCAGGTGGAAGAAGTAGGCTGATTCAGTTTTCCAGACAGGGGTTCGCTGCTAGGGGTACTCAAGCCAAACGTTGCTGTATTACCGCAGGCAACATTTAACATAGCTTTAAATCCCTCCAGCTGAGGAGTGGGGGTTCAGCACTGGCAGGAACGAGAGTAAGAGAGTTCTGGGGCCTCGGAGTAACAGCAGGGGGATTTCTGGAAGTCGCAGGCAACGCTTACAGCCCGGCTTTTTTCTAGGCATATTAATCCTATCGATTTAAGTAGGAGTATTTATCCTTTTCTGAGCTCCATCCTCACGTTAGTATGACAGCACTATTGTCGTCCAAACACGTAGTCGGCGGCTCTTTATTAAGTCTCTATAAATATGACACAGTAAGGGCGTTCAATATTTATGTGGAGAGCACAGGCATTTGCGTGTAATCCCGGGCAGTCCTGCGGCTCGGAGGCTTTGCAGCCTCCCCATTCCCGGCGCAGCCCGGCCCTCGCCCTC
>VZTX01027606.1:17229-267618 GCA_013400915.1 Pardalotus punctatus
GCGGCAACGGGAGCCTCTCGGGGGCAGCTCGGCAGCCGCCCGGTGCAGAGCAGCCCGCCGGCCGGCCGGAGGAGGAGGCGCGGGGCGGGGAAGCGGCGGAGGAAGAGGAGGAGGAGGAGGAGGAGGAGTGGCAGCGGCGGCGGGAGCTGCCGCCCTGGGCCCGGCCGCGGCTGCCGCGGTACCTGCGGCCGCTGCACTACAACCTGATGCTGAACGCCTTCATGGAGAACTTCACCTTCAGCGGGGAGGTGAACGTGCAGCTGGAGGTGCGCAACGCCAGCCGGTACATCGTGCTGCACGCCCACCGCATGCACATCGAGGCGGTCCGCGTGGCCGAGGACAAGCTGGCCGGCGGCGTCCGGGTGGCCCGCACCTTCTTCTACCCCCAGACTCAGGTGTTCGTCGTGGTCCTCAACCGCAGCCTGGAGGTGCAGAGAAGCTATAACCTTAAGATCATCTACAACGCCCTCATCGAGAACGAGCTGCTGGGCTTCTTCCGCAGCTCCTACGTCCTCCACGGCGAGCGAAGGTAGCGGAGCGGCCGCGTCGCCTCAAACCCAACTCGGTCCGAAGTTGGCGGCCCCCGCGCCGAACTTCGGGCGGGGCGGCGCTAGGACCCTGTGGCCGCGGCGCCGCCAGGCGGGTGATGATCGGGCTCTGCGCTGCTCGGGCTCCACGCTGCTCGGCTCTGGCGGTCCCGCCGAAGGGCGCGGGGCTCGGCCAGCTGTCCGGGGAGGGGGCTGCGGCGGGGCGAGCGACCGCTAAGCCCGGCCGGCCGGCCGGCCGGTGAGCGCAGGCCGAGCCTCGCCTCCCGCCGCCACCTCTCTCTGGACATCTTCCTAGGGCTGGGCTGTCAGGGCCGAGATGCGGCGGCGCTCGGGGGCCGCGAGCCCTTGCCCGCTCCAAGCCACCGCCCGGTGTGGAGAGACAGCCGGGAGAGCGGCTGCAGGGCTGCCGGGGCTGAGGGACTGAGCGGCAGCGAGCGGGCGCGGGCGGAGCTGCCTCGGGCTGCGGGGCGGTTCGGGCTGGGGCCGTGTGGGAGGCCGGGCCGGGGTGAGCCGGGGCCGCCGGCAGGTGAGCGGAACGCTCCGCCTGCGCGGGAAGGGCTGCGGGGAGCGGCCGGCGGGTCAGGAGATGCCCCAGCGCGGCACGGGGACGGACGGTGGCAACGAGCAAACTTCCCAGGGTGGCACCAGTGAAAGCAGACCCTCCGCTCGGTCCCTGTCAGGTCAGGCCCGGAGCGCAGTCTCCGGGTCTGTTTAACACAAAGATTCTGTGTCCGGCTGCCTTGTGCCCTCGTGTGACAGAGCCTTGTCAGGCATGTAGGGGAGCGGAGCTTGTGTTTTGTTTTTATTGTATTAGCTAAAGCAAAAGTGTGGTGGGATGTGTTTTTACATAAGGTGAATACGTTTACCTGCTCTAAATGGGTCGCTGTAGATTTACACCCTGTGGCCGAGCAAACCTGATTTCGTTTGCGTGCAGAACAAGATTCAGTCTTGATCTGTATTTACTCACGTTGTTATAGCCCCTTGGGTCCCTGTCGACGCCCTTGTTATGGTAGGCAGGGTCACTGTGGAGGTCCCCGTTTAGTCAGTTACAGAGGCTTCCTGTTTTGAAGAAAGGGCTTTCTAACCACAGTGAGGCTTTGTAATGGAAAAGAATGGCGGGATGGGCTTCTTGATAGTTGTGGCATGGTTTATAATTTTAGAATTGAATTCTTTTTAAGCAGTCCTTTCTTGAAATATCTGTGCAGTAACAGGTTTTCTCTTCCTGAATCTTACTGTTTTACACCACGAAGTGAAAAAAAGATTTTGTAGTTGAAAGAACTGGGCAAAAGTACTAAGACATGAAAAGCATCCTCACCAACTCAATTAAGTCAAAAGCCCTTTTATTAAAACATTTTCATTACTATGATTACTGACAATTTTAAATAGCCTGATATTAGAACTGCAAGCAGGATTGAAATTAAGTTTCTGCAGTATGTCATCACAGTGGAATAAAAAGGAAATTAGAAAAAGCATGGCTGTAAGAAAAGATGCGGATAAAATGCCTTTTATCATGGATGGCTGAATGGTTGGGGTAATTGGGAGTTCTTACAGACCTGTGCTGAAATAGGCAAATCAGAAAACAAAATACTGTTAACAGCAGGGGGTATAATTCACTTTACAAATCTGAGAAGTTATTTAAGCAGTTATTATTCTCCTGTACTTTGACTTTGTGTAGGAATAATTGAACTGTCAAATAGGTGTGGCAGTGACATTTCTACAGAGTTAATGTACTACACTTCAATACCAATCCCCTAGTTAAGATTTAGAAACCACCACCAACGAAAAAAAGGTCTATTCTATTTTTTAGTCGTCAGGATAGTTTAAGACACAGGGTGGATGGCGCTGGTAAAATGTTTCTCGCAGTGCTCTGTGTGTAACTTTTCAGATACAAATTGTTTTGTTTTTAATACACTTCAGTATAGCTGTACGGGGCAAGTGCTTACCTTATGTAAGGTAGCACTGCTATATTGAAATCCTTGGCATGTTTTTCCTTGACACAAGCTCACTTATATTTCTTTCAGTAAAACATTTTTAAAACTAGTCATTGCATGGTTGTAGCATCAGGTGTTAAATAGAAATAGTGTTTTTCCTTTTCAACTGTCAGAGACTTAATGACTCACTATAGTATAAAGTGAATAATACACATTCTAAACCAGGGAACTTTTTTGATCAGAGAGTGCTCTTACAGTAACAGTTTGCATTTTAATTAATAACCCATCTTTTAATATAATGCATATAAACATTTTTAGTCTTTAACCATGGACAACTTCTGTTATGACAGACAGACTTCTTGCATGCTCTGGGGGACCTTGGTGTTCCAGCAGGGCTTTGATTTTTTGACATCTTTATTTTCGATTAAAATACAGCAGCCTCATTGGAGTAGTAGTTGCTATAAAAGGGTCCAAACCATCATTTTTCACTTTTGTTGTATGTGAGGAGCAAATAACTGTGCTGTGCAGCATCACAAACATACTGATGCCTTCACTTTATGATTTTTCCCCCTAAAGTTAGTTTCTGTGGCCTTCACAGGTGGAAGTTGTAAATCAGCCTGAAATGTAAAGCTGTGTAAAAGTATTTATTTTCTGACTGAAATCTTTCCTACTCTACTTGAAATGTAAAATGCAAGTGATGAGCTACAAATTTACTTTGCATTATGTGCTAGAATTTACTGACAGTGATCAACAGAAATATAATACAGAGCAACTGTAGGAATATGCAGGCATAATATAAATGAACATCACACTTTGGCATAAAAGAAAATGAAGAGAAATTCTTGCATCACACAGACAAAACAAATAGACATATTCTTTCATCTTGTAACAACTAAGATGTCAAAATAGATAGGTTGTTGAGGAAACACATGTCTTCCTTTAATAGACAAGATGGAATTAAAACACCTGCAAATTACTGCCGTGGGTATTCTGAGAAGACAGAATCTCAGTCTGCAAGCCTGAGATTCCCTCAAGTATAATCTTTTCTGGTGATATTTTGGGGAATTGGAAGTAAAAGTGTCGGTATCCAGAGAGGTGTGTAAAGAGAAGGATGAAATAGGGCACTTTAGGCATGCTATTAAAGTCTGCTTGTTTTACTTGAACAAAGAGAGAAATAGACAAACAGAGACGATGTTTTGGGTTTAACTTGTTTGTTTTCTTTAAATGTAAATTGTTAGGTTTTTTAAAGCAGTTTTAAGATTTTGTTGTTTTGCTTTATGGCACGACAAGCAAATCAATGTTTGATAGTAATGCACATGTTATAAATATCACTGTTATTGGTAGTTGATGTATTTTTAGTATGAAATATTGACTGCCCAGTATTTGCCCAGTTACGTCTATATGGATATATCTGTCTATCTGTAAGAACACAGAAGATGAAGAGTTTACCAGGGTTTATTAGCCTGGTGAAGGGATTGTTTCAGTGACCTAATAAGTATTAAAAGATGACTAATAAGATCTCTGGGAAGTGGGGTGAATATGTGGAGGGGGGACAAGGGAAAGCTTCCTTATTTAGAGAGTGTCACAGTAGAAACAATATTTCCTAAGTATGCATTTATGTGTATGTCTGAGCTCATTAAAATTGTTAATTGCAGAGGAAAGTTCATCATTCTTTCTTTATTAATAACAGGCCAGTACAGTTTTCCATGCTCACTTGAAGCTTCTGTTGATGTCTGTAGCTGTTTAGAGTGTGCCTAGAATGCAGAATCAGGTCCACTTGAAATACTTTGCATATAAATTAAGTTGCTTTGCTTCATTTAATTGGCTGATTTGGCTTTGTTGCAGTAGTGCAAATCCACTGATAATATGGAATTTTTTTGGATTAATGCTGGGGTAACTGGCACCAACTTTTTACCTTAGATTTAGCAACCTTATGCAAGATCATGGCTTTGATAATCCATGTTTTGTAATGAGACAAAAAAATTATGATTAATTCCTCAATAATTATTAGCCAAAAAAGGTTTTTTATTTTAGAAAAAAGATCAATGCTAACTGCTTTAGTAGTGGAAAAATTTTTCAGGTGTTTAAAAAATCATCCTTGTTTGCAAGAGGCGATAATTCATTGGAAAACATATATCTAGTTCTATCAGGTGCTACAGCAAGAAAGAAGTGTAACATTTCAATAAATTTATTTCTTCATCGCCTCCAAAATATGTGTAAACCCAAAAAGTTTTAGAAGAAGTTAATTAGATACTTTGTTTTTCCTATGGGCTACCTATTTATTTGCTCTGTCAGTGTTAGAGTATCATTGCAGAGTAATGGTTATAGACTGATTAATAACAGGTGCCACCATTTTCATTACATCAAAACTATCCACTCATCCTTTTCCCTCAGAGGAATAACAGATAATTAGTCAGCCTCTAAAATGCTGATAAATGTTTGCCTGGTATCTAAATTTGCATGGGTATTTCCATTGATGAAGCCTTGGAAAGAGAGACATGAATCAATACCACTCAAAAAGCTTCTATGTGTGCAACCTTTACATTTACATGGTTGGCCCATTGTAATTTTCTCATTCTACATGCCTCCAGAAAATACTCTTGATGAACTCCATAATTCAACCTTTTAAGTGTAGCTTCTTGTTTCTGAAAAAATATCATGGGTTTTCTCCCAATGTGTAAATATAAGTCTCTATCCATAAAGCTTCCTATTCTACATCTGGATAGAAATTTATTTAGTTCCAAAGAAAACAGTTACAGGTTTTATTGTCCAGCTAAAGCCTTCCCATTCTTCCCATATGTGCATAATAAATACCTTTTCCTCTTTCAGAGATCTTTTCATAATTTGACCCATTAACTGAGAACATGGATTTGTTCTCTATAAAATACACCAGAAATTAAAAGTACATGTGACAAAGAACAGTGAAATACTTTGTGCTGGTTTAATCATTTGCTTACATTTGTGACTGTGCAAAGCACACAGAATGCTTTTTTTGGATATGCACAGACACAGCAGTGCTGTATAGTACTGTGTCCCAGACCTACATGACAGCTGGTAGAGAAATAATCAGCAGTGGAAAACAATGACCCTCCTGAGTGCACTGTGTGACCGTAAGTTCTCATGCCCAAAGAAAGGTAAAGTGCCCTCTCAGTGTCTCAGGGCAGAGTGAACTCCCTGAAGGCTGTTAAATCCTGGCTTGAACTGAGTGTGCTTGTTTTACATTGTATAACCAACAGCGGCTCACTTTTTTTCCCACAAGTTGATGAACAATACTGCTAGAACCTGAAGTTTGATGCAAGGCAAGGGTTGATTTATTTAATGTCAGTGTGGTGTCTACGAATTTGTAGGAAATTTGTAGACCATTAATTTGTGTCTGTTGTGTTGCAGTAGAGGTAGTAAGAAAGTGATAAAGCAGGGTTCAAACACTGTATATTTTGTACAGTTGTATTTTCTTCTGCCCTTAAACCACAATAGTCAAGCAGTGTCTTATTTGGTGTGTCTCTGAATCAAGTGCTAGGCACAGTTAGTAATCAGTTTTTATTTTTGCTTTCTGCTTTTCCAGGTTTCTTGGTGTTACACAGTTTTCTCCTACTCATGCCAGAAAAGCCTTTCCTTGCTTTGATGAGCCCATCTACAAGGCCACATTCAAAATCAGCATCAGACATCAAGCAACTTACTTATCTTTGTCCAACATGCCAGTTGAAACTTCTGTTTTTGAAGAAGATGGATGGGTAACAGATCACTTTTCACAGACCCCTCTCATGTCTACCTATTACCTAGCTTGGGCAGTGTGCAATTTTACATACCGGGAAACTGTCACCAAGAGTGGAGTAGTTGTAAGTATTTCTAATGTACTAAATGCATTTCATTACTTTGAAAACCCTCATTTTTTGTAAGGGACTGTACCAGCAAATACTTAAAAGTATTTTCTTTATTAGTATTTCTAAAATTTGCTAGTCTGTTTAATGTGTATTGTTTGGGACCTTTCCTGGAGGTTTGTCTAAATTTTTGGTTTGTCTTGTGCCTTTTGTAAATGGTTAGCTTAGTAGGTGTGGTTGTCTGATGAAATTTTAAACTTCTAAATATGCTGTTAAAGTACACTTTGGTTTTCTTGGGAAGTTTTTTTCTTCTTTTTTCTGTAGCCTTTTCAATACCAGTGTTCATGAGACTATTTATTAAAAGAAAGCAGTAATACTGGTAGGGTTTCCAGTCTTCTTCCTTCAGTACTGACGTGTCCCTTGGTGTGCTGTATGCTAGCTCAGAAGGCTGATATAGTAATTTCTATCTTAGATCTTTTGCTCGGGAGCAGGACTTTGCAACCTATGCACTTCCTGAGGTTGATGGAAGCGCTAAGTTTCTGGTGTTTTTTTGCAAATATGGCATGATACCAGGAGTTATGTCTTGAAAAAAAGAGAGAAAAATCCTTTATTTGGGAGTCAGTTTTGGTTTTGTGTACAAATATCAAGCTCAGAACTGTATAACAAGCCAAAACATACATGAGAAATGCTGTAAACCTAATAGAATATTTCACAGTGCTGTCATCTTGATTTTTCAGGTGAACATACAGAGAAACCCTTCCTACTTAGTTACTGTGAATAACAAAACAGAGCTGGTTCTGGAAGTAGAGGACGAGACAGCAGTTTGAGCTGTGAACTTGAGCAAAGGGGTATTTACCTTATACCTTGGCAAATGCTGTATAATTTTGTGTTGTAGCCTGGGGGCATGAGGAAGGGCTGCAGGCTGATTACATCAGGAAATATCTCCTTAAACCCTCTGAGCCAGCCTAAGCATGGTGCTGCAGTGGAGGGAGCTGATCCACCTTCTCTGAGCCAAGGATATTCTTGGCCTTCCTTGTGCCAGCCGTCAGCTCTGTACAGCCATATGATCTGGCTGAAAACGGACCTGAAAAATAACTGAAAAATGTGGTAAGTTTTCAGCCAAAACAGTTCTCTGATCCAGTTTTTTATGCTACTGTCAGAGCCTTAGCATGGATTCAAGGCTGCGCTGATAGAAGATGGACCCAGGACAGCATTGGCATATCTCATTTAGGCCATATTGAAGGAATCAACAAATAAGTCTTGTTTTTGTTACTGGAACAGCTGGATAGGACACTGGGGGCCTTTCTTCCTCTTCAGCCTTTTAATACTGTGACCAGCAGACTATGACACTACTCTCTGGCACCACAAAAGGATGACTAGGAAGTGGTTCTCTGAGGTACTTTAAACTATGAGTAAAAGGGCATGGGACCTGCTGAAACTTATTGTAATGGTCATAGGATCATTGAACAGTTTGGGTTGGAAGGGACCATAAAGACCATCTAGTTCTAACCCCGCTGCCATGGGCAAGCACACCTTCCACTAGACCAGGGTGCTCAAAAGCCACATCCAGCCTGGCCTTGAGCACTTCCAGGAATGGGTCATTCACAGTTTTTCTGGGCAACCTGTTCCAGTGTCTCACCACCCTCACAGTAAAGAATTTCTTTGTAATATTGAATCTAATCCTGCCCAGTTTTGTTTTGAAACTCTTGCTCCTCATCCTATCACTGCTACTGTAAGCAAATATATGAAATGTGGGGGATGGACCTCAGGACCATCAACTTGAAACATGCAACCTACTTTGTCCTTAAGTCATTTTCTTGTAATGTTGTTCAGAGCACATATCCTGCAGACTTTTGCTGCTTGAATATGTTCGATGCCTTGAAGACGAAGGCACACTTATGTCTTACAGACAACAGCTGATAACTTTCTGCTGTTCTTGTGTTTGCCTCAAGACTTCAGGTTTACCAGGAATCTTAAGAGAAAATCCAGGTATTCATTTTTTAGGAATTTGTGGCTACTATAGCCTTATAGTTATGCTTGTGTCTGTTGGTTCAGCACGTATAGGACATACATCTGTATCCCATCAGATTGACAGTGCCACTGTACAGAATTTTGCCAAGAATTATGAAAATTAGTAGGTTAATCCTCATGAGGACTTGAAGGCCAAAAGTCACATAGATTGAGATAGTCTCTTATCCCGTAAAATTATTTGGTTAGTCTAGAGTTGTAGCTCTTTTTTTTTTTTATAAGCTCTTACTGCAGAGGTATATTAATGCCCAGGAATACCAAAATAGTTTGCACTGGGTTATTGGTTAAATCTATCTTGCTGTTTTTTAGTTCCATTTGGGATCTGATAATATTTTATCATGGTTCAGTTTTGTTGAAAGAGTGCCTTTTAAGGTATGAACTCGTGGCAAGCACCTCAGTTCAGAGCTGCATTCTTTCAGATGAATTGCTGAGGTAATCCATCTTTTTGAGTCTCTTGTATTGCAGTGCTAGGAGTTCATGGATGCTACTGGGTGAATTTGAAATTATCTAAATCCTTGCACATGGAATTTAAAACTTCTTAGTTTCCTTCAAGGCCACTTTTTACTAAAATGTAGTTACTCTCATATCTATGGCAATTAACTTAAATGTATAATTACATTCATTTGTAGAAGCAAACTTACTTTATTTTCAGGAAAATTAACCAAACCTTCAGCTGAAGCATTTTGATAGGCTATCTTTCGTATTGGTGAATAATCTTAATTAATGCAGTGTGTATTATATTTATTATTAGACACCTAAAAGACTCCAGCTTGCATATACTTTTGCTTCTGCTTTGGCACTTCCTTGAACCTGGTTTTAGTTCACAAAGCATTTTGGGGGTTCATTTCAAATTCTGACAGTATGCTAATATTAAAATCTCACCTGTCTTCCAGCTGACCAGTATTAACAAAGTGCTGTGGTCAAAAGCAGGTAAAGTCTCTGAGGAACAGAAGTAGCTGTGAGATCAAAAACAGATTTTTTTCCTCAAAACTGCTTAAATGTTAGCTGTTCAATTTTTCTTAAAGAATGCCATTTACCTCAAAATTAGTTTAAACTTAAGCATGACATTCAATGCAAGTCAAGTTTTAAACAGAAATTGTCTTTTGGAAATCTTAGGTAGCCAATCAAAATACTTAATGTGGATATAACCTATATAATTCTTGCATGAATATGTTTTGTATTTCATACACTAAAATTAATTGAGAAAAGGGAATTAAGACTAGCAGCTCTTTTCTAGGAGCACAGCTCATTGGATGTGAATCATTATCACAACTCTTTAGTCCTATGGGTCTGATCCGATTCCCTTCCAGAGTGGGTAATTTAAAAGCAGAGTTGACTCTTTGTATGCATTACAGGTATATAATATGTTGTTCAGATTCAGCTGGGGTCACAGGAAATCACTGCAGCTGCCATTGTCTTTGGGCAGGGACTTTATTCCTGTGGAAAGGACAGTGGGGCATTGATGTATGTTGCTATGGAGTAGGGAGCAGTGTAGTTCTGCCAGGTTGATGCCTGAGGTAGTGCTGTTTTGAGGGAGCAGAGATGTCCTTACAAGCAGCCTTAGCTGGTCAGGGTATGGCTCTAGCAGTTGTACCAGCTTCAGCTGGGGAAAATCATAGAATCTGTGTACTGTCGTCTTTGCACTGTACAATAATCCAGAAAACTCCGCTTACCTCCGTGTGTTTGCTTGCTTCTCCTCTTATGTTGTATTTCCTAATCATACATCTTGTATATGTTTTTTGTCAGTAATTCTTAAAAGCAGAATATTGCTGGTTGGGTTGTATTGTCTGTCACATCATCTCTGTGTCTCTTTCCCTCATTGTTGTCTTTGTTTATGCTTTCAATCCTCCAGACCTTTTCCTACTATTATTGCTTTATTTTTTCCCCTGTTTGGATTAGTGCTTCTATTCTCCAAACCCTCTGTTTCTCATTCCTTTGTCAGGTGAACATGGAAACTCACTATTTCCTGCATGGCTTTTCATTGTCTCATAAGTTATTTTAATTCCTTTTTTTTTTTTTTTTCATGTAAATTCTTCCTCTTTTTGAGTTAGTGGAAAGAGGGAGTGCATAATATATCAATGTAGATGAATGTATTGCTGGAAAAGATGTTTCGGGGAGACTCATCATCTACCACTCTTCCTTTTTGCTGTGGATGGGATGTGGAGATAGGTATGGGAATAAAATGTCAACTGGCCTCTCCAGAGTTTTTCTTTTGCTGGGGAGTATCTTCTGAAAACAAAAAAAAGGAAGTGCCTAGAAAGAAGTGGAGTCAGGAGGAATTGTGGGTGCAGGGGTTGAAGGGACAAGTGCAGACAGTACCAGAGCAGACAGGAATGAGCTGCTGTGAAAGGAAGTGGCTATCTGGCTGGGTGGTGGTGAGTGGGAAGAGGAATGCTGAAGGAAGGCAGTACCCAAAGAAGAATTTTGTGGGGTTTCACTTTTCCTACTCCTGCTTCTATTCCAAAGTGGTTGCAGCACGTTTTACAGGACTGGCAGTGTGTGCCTGACCACAGCTGGGTCAGCTGCTCAGCGTAGGACCTTCACTGTCTGACTGAACCCATGCATGTTCCATTTTGAGGAGACCTCTACAAGCAGGTGCATCCTGGTTTCAGCTGTATTAAATGTTATTGTAGGGTCATCAGTGCTGAGTACTTTGTCATGATACAGACAAAGACCTTAAGGCTAAGAAAGATCTTGTGATAAGAGTTATACCAGAATAAAGCCAACCTTTATTGCACTGCTTTTGTTTTGTTATTACTTCATCTAGGATTTAATTAGAGTTCAAAAGCTTTAGAGTACATATGAGTCTTATCCTGGCCAGTGAGGAGGAGATGTAATAATTTGGCCAAAGGAAAGATAATTACTGTTTCCATAGTGCTTTCTGGCTTGCAGAGAGGCTGCATAAAGGTCCTGGCATTGAATTCTCTCAGGCATGTGCTTGGGGGTCTGACTCAGTTTGGCTTGATAAAACTCAAAAAGGTAAAGTGGTCTCAAAAATGGGATCCATGCTGTAATAGTTGCTTGATTCTGCATAAGTGAAAAATAATTTTTGTCCAGGAAGAGCTAGTGAATGGAGTCACATAAGCAGATTTAGGTCAGAATTGGTCCATGTGCGGCAGCTCATGTTGGTTTAGTTCCAGCATGGGTCCATAGTTTTATTCATGTCCTTAAGACATCATGACTGGACAGCTGTATTGGGCATTCCCTTATCTGAAGTATGGCGATCAGTCTGAGAAGACTAAAGAGCTGACTTTCATTAATAGTCTAAAAAAAAGAAAAAAAACAACCCCAAATTGAACAGCAGAATAACTTTTTTTCCAGTGAGTTTTGTAATTTTTTATTGGCTAGAAAAAACTGAAAATACCAGTCCTGTATAAAATAACTACGCACTTACTATGCAGCTCAGCCTGTAACTTTTATAAAATTATTTTGTATTTGAAAAATATATTAATATTTTTATTTAATAGCAGGAATGACCTCAAGACCAGGCAATTTCTGTCAGCTAATGACTACCTGGGTTAAAGGCCTGAGGCTCTTCCTTAGGCCCACTCTTCAGCTGATGGTTAGTAACTGCCAACAAAGTCTCTTCATCAGTTATTATTTATTAATCAGTATTGAAGCAATTATACATGAGATAATTCTTTGTGGGTGAGCATATTGGTTACAGCAGAATGATTTTGCTATCAAAACTAGAATTGGTCCTCAATTAAAATTTTCTTCCTCTGCAACCTGAATTTAAGTCCGGCTTCAGAGTTGTGCTCTCCTTTTGAAGCCCTGCAAAATAGTTTTTGTTAGCCCATCACTCACCACTGGGAGGCCACATGTTTATCTGATAAACAGGTAACAGCTAACACAGGAAGCACCAGCATATTTCTGAAGCCTGGTACGATTCAGACTTGTAATGTTTAATCTTTTTATGTCCTTGAATCTCATAGTGATGCCCATTCGTTTTTGCTTTTTATTACTACTATCCCAGTCTTGCCTCCTCCAGAACAGCTTTCATCAAACAGTTAAAAATAAAATATGTTAGAATATGTTGGGAAATAGGCAATTATATTGAGCTAAAAAAGCACACACAGATTTGGATGGGTGTGTTTGTGCTTTCTTTTGCTTGTGTGGAATTTTCTCTGTAGTAAGGCTGGTTCTACAAGTATTTTTACTCAGTTCAGTGCTTACTACTGTGAATTATTTTAAGTGGGAAGCTGTATTAGAACACAATAGGAATCCAAAGAAATTGTAGCTTTTTCAGATTCACCACATCAATATTTGTTTACCCATTCTGTTTCAGGTTTCTATATTGAAAATGACTTCTGGTTTATTAATTTTTAAATACTATTGCTACAAAACATGCTACAAACAAACAAAAACCTATGTGATCAGCATCCATGCTAAACTGACTATGCCATGGAATCTGTTAAAAACATAAATTGCAAACCTGCAATCCATTGTTATTGATTTCTGGTTGAATTTGCAAGTCGAATGCTCTAGGAAAACACTGTACATTTATTGTGCTTACTCCTTTTAAAAATTACTCTCCATCAGCACTTGTAGAACATGCTGTATTTAAATGTGATATTTGTTTTAGTAATGTAAATGCCCAGGTGCACTCTGCAAATAGTACTATAGAATTTAAATACTTGAGTTTGGAAGCATTGTTTTGTTTTGTTTTAGGCTAGGAAGATCACCTGTAAGTATCTGGGGGCAGTGGTGTACTTTGTATCTAGTACCAAGAAGACTGTCAAAAAGCACAGATCAGTTTCTTAATTTGTGGCTATTTTGCAGGTTTATGGCTTGCCTGCAATAACAATGAGGAGAGAGAGGCAGCACATGATTCCTGGTCTGATGGTTGTCAGAAAAGCACCCCAGTTGTAATTCTGTACATTCAAGACCAGTTCAGCCTGTAGCTGCTTCATCTTGATTCTCTGCTGCCTAATGAAAGGAAAGAAAGGTCTGAGACCTTGTAATTCCCACTCCTTCCTTGGCATTTGCCCAGAGGAGAGTAGAGTGAAGTGCCTGCAGTTCCTCCTACTTCCCACATTACAAGCAGGGAAAGGAGGAAGATGTAAGAGAAGAGACTCTTTCCCTTCCCTTTGATGTGCTAATGAGTATATGCTTAGTAGTATGTGCTGTGACAATGCAACTCTTAGCCAAGACTGAACACTCGACCTGCACTCTGCTTTTTGTACTATGTTGTTTCATGTTTCCTTGTGCTTCTTACATTGTGCTGTTGTATTTGACTTCATTAACTTATTTGTTAAGGTCTGTCCTTGGCGTCAACATGAAGTCTGCTTTCTGACATCCAAGGAAGTAGCAAGGGTCTATCAGCGTGTTTCCGTAAGAGTTGTGCTATTGCCATAAAAGCAAAAACGAAGTGCCAGATAATCTGTAGGAGGTATTTCGCTCCAGAACAACGTAAAGGTGAACACATTCCCACACCAGGCTGAACATCTGTCAGTCAAGCCAGTGTTTTCCTGCATACCTACCATAGTAACTATGCTCTGTGCCATGAAAACAGATTACAGAGGCAGGTGACTGAGTTGACATCTAGTTGAGTGACAGATACAGTATTTGTTGATGGAGGACAGTGACCAGTGTCTCCTCCAGGATTTAGGTAAGTTTTAATCGTATTTTTCATACAGGATTGAGAAACTTAGCCTACTTGTTCCCAATTTTTATAGCCAGTGGTGGGAAAGTAACCACTCATTTCAGACATTTGTGCCTGTTGCCAGTCCAACCCCTCCTTTTTGGGGACAGACAGTCAGATGTCTGTAATATTCACCTTTTAGGCTTGCCTTGACCTCTTGTTTTTGTGTTGGAAAACCTGCACAAATGCCATCTTATTTTTGCCTTTGTCCCAGTATTTTTTGCTGCCTGGAGGTTTATGGTGTTTGCCCCCATTTTTACTAGTAGAATACCTAGTCAATTTGATTTTCTACTAAGGTATCTGCAGGGTAGACAGAACTCTTTTGCTCTTCCAATGGGGTGCTTTCACACTTCAGGTAGCTTTTCTGAAGAACTATTTTTAATCAGGTGCCAGAATAGAACAAGAAGCTGGAGAGCAGTGCTATGGAAAGAGTTCTGGGGATCCTGGTCGAGGCCAAGTTGAACAGGAGCCAGCAGTGCCCTGGCAGCCAGGAGAGCCAACCCTGTCCTGGGGGCATCAGGCACAGCATCACCAGCTGGGCAAGGGAGGGGATTGTCCTCTGCTCTCCTCTGCTCTGGGGCAGCCTCACCTCGAGTGTTGGGGGCAGTTTGGGGTGACACAATATAAAAAAGATACAAAGGTATTAGAGAGTGTCCAAAAGTGGGCAACAAAGATGGTGAAGGGCCTTGAGAGGAAGCCTTGTGAGGAGTGGCTGAGGTCACTTGGTCTGTTCAGCCTGGAGGAGAGGAGACTGAGGACAAACCTCATTGTGTCTTCAACATCTTCATGAGAGGAAGCCGAGGGGCAGGTACTGATCTCTTCACTCTTGTGACAAGTGACAGGACTCGAGGAAATGTCATGAAGCTGAGTTGGGGAGGTTTAGGTTGGATATCAGGAAAAGGTTTTTCACCCAGAGTGTGCTTTGAACACTGGTGCAAGCCCTTCAGGGAAGTGGTCACAGCACCAAGCCTGACAGAGTTCCAGAAGTGTTTGGACAATGCTCTCAGGCACACAGAGGGATTCCTGGGAGTGGTGCTGTGCAGGGCCAGGAGTTGGACTCAATGATCCTGATGGATCCCTTCCAACTCAGCATTTTTGATGAATCTATAAGTGTGCTTTTCCAGGGTCTAGCCTCCATGGCTTCCCATGCCTTTCCTGCTACTCTCCAAAGGTGGTGTTTGCCCAGGGCAAACTCTGCAGCAGTGGAAATAGCCAGGCTGACTGACTGCCTTGCAGGCAATGCTCTCATTCTCGAGTTTATTCCAGCTCGTAGTAGTTGCTGTGACTGTCCAACAGCTCGAGCTCGGCACATGGCCCCATCCCCTGGCACCCCTCTCATGCACTGGGGTGGGGACAGGTGCCAGAGAACCAGCTCTGTTGGCCTGGTTCCACTGAATGGTACCCCTAGGAGATCCTCTGCTGCTCCTGCCTGGCAGCTTTCTGGCTGCTGCATGCTGTTGAGACATAGCAAGAGCAGTTAGAAATGAGAACTGAGCATGTTATCTTTGTATTTGGAACAGCATAATTTGAAAGCAGATTATGTTTCTCTTTGAAGGGTAAATGACCTAAAGTTTATTAGAAAAAGTTATCCCATAGTGGATTATCATGAAAAATGTTTAGCAATGCATTTTGTTTCACAGCATGCAGTGGTGCTGTGTGGCAGTGTGGGATAGAAGACTAATATTTTATTTATTTGAAATGACTGTATGGGGGAAAGGATAAGAAGCAAAAGGTGGTTATTAGCATGTACCTCTGGGGGTACCCACACTTTTTACCTTCTCACCCTCCTTTTCCCAAGCGTGGTGATGGTTTGGTAGTCACAGCAGCTTGGAACCTCAATTAAGAGTTCATATCCTTAGGATGGCAAGTAGTACTTCAGTTAATAAAGATAAAAGAGAATAGAAGGTGGAGGAAATAAAAGGTGGAGGAAGAAAAAGGTGGAGGAAGAAGGGAAGCGGATTCCTATGGAATAATTTCAAAGAAAGTATACCTATGGAATCTTTTGCATACCATGTTCTTGTAGCTCTTCAGTCCCCTGGCTAAGTAAATCACAGTCCACTGTTGAACAACAATACATCATGCTGTGTTTTGTTTTACCGAAGAGTGTTTCTATATGTTTAAAATTTGATAATGTTGTTGTAAGTTAATTGTTGCACTCAAGTATCATGGGTAGAAAGGGAAACTGATTTATACCTGATGAGGAAGTTTGATATTTTTAGGTTTTTTTTATGATAGATAGATGTCTGATTTTCATATAGAAGCCCAAATCTGTATGTGGGAATGTCAGTGAGTGATAACATGTACTGCTTCTTTCAAAGTCATAAATATGAATGCATATGTATTCATAAATACTTAGATTTTTGGCTACTGCTGCATCAGAGACGACATACATTGGTTTTTTTTTTTTTTTTTCCTCCCACAAGACTAAAGAAATAATTCTTCTCATATTACTGAATTTCTGCTAATTGGATTTGGGGGATGGAAAGGGAGTGATGCCCAAACTTGGCTTTCTTCTCATCATTAACCTTTGCTTTTTATTTCTTAGCAATGCCGTATGTTTAAAATGTTAAATATGCTGCTCTAAAGTTAAAGAACAGAGTGATCACAGGGAATATCTGATTTCAGTCCACAGTACTTTCACTATACAACCTTTCTGCAATAAGCACCAGCAGAGTTAGTAGTAGCATTCTGCCCTTCTTTGGAAGTTTCCTATCATGCTATTCTCAGGTTGCATTCAATCTTTATTGTGATCTCTTGTTATAACTGGGAAATGTGGAGTGGTGGTTTGTACTTGTGTTCTGTTTTTTACTTCCTCAGGGGCTGTTTAATGTTTATTCTTGAGCCAAGACCATTAGGTCTGAAGTGGAAATTTAGCCAGTTAATATGAGCCGTTTTAAAATGGCATTGCAGTCACCTGCTGACCCTGACCATCACTTTAAAAAAGTTTTAATAGGCAAAGGATTAGGAATTAGACTGCATTAACTATGCTACTTTGGTGGTTTTACTTGGCCCAGTTTTTGCTAGTGGGTAGGGAGGGGCACAAAGATGGCTCCTGTGTGTCCTGTGCGAAGGTTCTGGACGTTTTTCACCCTGTCCAGCAGAGCCACTCTCTGTTGGCTCTGAAGATGATGGACATGCTGCTGGCCAAACCTGGGCCAATTAGAGATGTTAGTTATGCCTCTGTGAAAACATATTTAAGAAGAAATCAAAACAATGGGTGCACGCACTTCTTTGAAGCCAGAGGAGGAGGAGGAGGAGGAGGTGAAAATATGTGAGGGAAAACAACATGGAGACACCAAGGTCAGTGGAGAAGGTGGGGGAGGAGGTGCTCCAGGCGCCGGAGCTGAAAACCCTCTGCTGGCCGTGGTGAAGACCATGGGGGGAGCAGGTGGTCCCCCTGCAGCCCATGGAGTCCAGGGGGGTGCAGAGATCCACCCACAGCCCGTGGCGAGGTGCCCACACCAGAAGAACAGGGGGATGCCTGGAGGAAGCTGTGAGCCAGTGGGAGTCCCAGCAGGGACTGAGAGTTGCAAAGGCTGTGGACGAGAGAGAAAGGCCTTGGCCCCGGGATGGAAAAACCTGGCCTCGGCTTGGGAGTCTGCACCCCATGGACAAGTACTCATGTCTGCAGCAGATTTCGGCCGGGCTGCTGCTCGTGAGATTGGACCCACGCCAAAGAAGTTCTCAGAGGACTGTCTCTCGTGGGAGGGACCCCATGGCTGAGTAGAGGACTCTTCTCCCTGGTGGACTGACCCTGACCAAAGGGAAACCCCCATACCCTGCCCCCCACCCCTGGAGCTGCTGGTTGAGTGAAAGAGGGAGGGGGGTGAGCTGAAAAACAGTGTTTGTAGCAGAAGAATTGTGGTGATGGACTAAGGAAAAACCTCATACCCTGCCCCCCACCTGGAGCTGTTGGTTGTGTGAAGGAGGGAGGGGGTGAGCTGAGGAACGGTTTCTTAAGAGGGAAAGGGGGGTGAGTGAAGAAATGGTGTCTTAAGAGCTTATTTTTACCTTTCATTTATCCTCTGACTCTGTTAGGTTAATAAATCACTTTGCAACTTAAGTTTTCAACCTGTATTCTCTTGTCTTATGCATCCACCCCTACCAGTGCCTTATCTCAACTCATGAGTCCAGTGTGTTTGTGTTAGTTTGATTCCTCTCCTCTGCACAGCTGCAGCAGGACAGAGCATAGAGAACAGACGTTGTATGTCCCTGGCATTTGGCCAAAGTCAAACCTCGACACCTACTTAAAAATATTGTATGTCTTGTGGACAGCATAGCAATGAGTATATTAAAGTTAATAGGACCCAAGAGAGAAGAATGATGAATCCCTTGGGAATATGTATCTGGTTGTAGAAGAAGGAAGTTTGAAACTTTTCCTTGTGTCTCTGCTCTGTGTTGCTTGGCTTGTGATGATCCACAGAGGACCTAACATTCAGAGTTGCTGAGGGAAGTACCATGTAGTTTGTCTGCCAATGAGCTTACATTAAATTCTGTCCACAGGAAATATGTGAGGCGTACAGAGGAGACAGGGTGGTAGCTTAGAGTTAAGAATCTAGTGCAGACCTTTTCAAACCAGTGATGTGTAAAACATAAAGAGGCTTGAGAAAGTGAAAGGGGATGAAGAAGGCCACCTCTCAGAAAACTCGGGATTCCTTGCTATGAAACAACTTTGAAATGCTTAAGTAGCTTGGAACATGAGAGCTGCTTGAGCAGCAGAAAAAGTTCAGCGAAAGCATAATTTAGGTATGGAAATGAAGATAAGTAATTTGCATGGTTACAATAGGGCATATTATAACATTTGTCTTTACTACAAAATACTTTGATGAATCACATATGACTAGGAATGATTATACTACCATGAAGTATTGTGAGGATAAAAAGGATCTGTGAATCATAGTGCAGCTGGTAGTGTAGAGTTGCCTGGCTTTACAGTTCCGTTATTCAGGGGTTGATGGCTAAGAACAAATATCCTGAGTGCTGTTTTGTATGTACTTTTGTGCTTTAGCAGCATTTGAAATATTTAAATACATTTAATTATCCATTCTGTTATGTAACTGATCTCACCAGTTCAGTGACACCTTGCAGTACCTACATGAGGAAGTCCGGAAAAGAACAAAACTGATTTCCCAGCAGAATCTATCTGCTCCGAAAGATGCTTCCTCTCAAATGCAGACATGATTTACTGATGCTGGGATGTTTTCATTAAGCTGAACTGTTGTAGTAATTACAATTAACACTTAAAAGTTGAAGTGCTTTTCCATATTTATTGAGTTCTGTCACCTGAACTTGGACAAGCTCTGCTCTGCCTAACAACCTTTAACCACATTTTCATGTCTTTTTCTTTCTTTTTTGGTGACTGCTTTGTGGCTTCTAGTCACTTCAGACTTACCGTCTTGCAGGTCCAAGGAGTTGTACGTTTCCCATTCAACAGGCTAAGACCAAATAGTGCTGCTGAGCCATAGATTGCATTTTAGCATGGTGAATAAAGCAGTGTAGCTGAAAGCTGCTCCCTGAACAGACTTGTGTCGTTCCTTCCCCTCCCTTGCTTGCACGCTTTGCGGTATCATTTCTGTCAAATCTAGTGATCTGTGGTTGGACAGTGAGCCTGCAATTATCCAATGGGAAACTAAAAAAAAATTAGTAACCTTTTGACTGAACAGTCTCTTCCAATGTGTGGATAGTCCATGAATCTAACTTGAGAGGAGGAGGAAATGCATTACTGTCCTTTTTAGTATTATGCCATCATAAACATGGAGAAAGAACAATATAAAACTCTGTGAAGGTATTTTGCCACTCTCGATGACTTGTGGAGATGTCATTGAGAAATATGACTCTAACCATAACTCTGTAACTTTGTGAAGCATCCCTCTAACCATGAGTCTTTCACATCCAAGCTGCTGTCATTATTGCCCAGGTGGGGGGTTAATGCCAATGCTTGGAATGTGTGAATTACAAGCAAGATCCTTCAGAGTGAGATGTTACCATTTCTCTGTCTGTACCTCACCTTCCTGGTTATTAAGAACCTGTTATTAGTTATTTTCTGGAGTGCAGCTGTGTTGGTCACTATAGTTGAAGGAAAAGGACCTGTTATCCACAAGGAGGAGGCACTGTTCAAGGGACCCACAGCCAGAGCTGGTCTCTGAATCATGTTAGTTTACACAGATATTTTTTTTCCCCAGTATTTATTATAAAACAACACACCTAATTTAAGAACAGCCACAGAGGAAAATATTTTACTGTGTCCTATATGAAGAACAGTTTAGAGAAGAAAATCAGTGGAGTATTACTCCTAAACTCTGGTTTGTCAGTGACTCTGACCTGGAGTTGTACAGGGGCCACTGCCTCAATAGCAGCCAAAGGACCTGCTCTCTGTGAATGTGCATTATCTGCATTGGAAGCTGTTGCTTCATGCTCTGGCAATTGGTGACAAGATCTGTATTTTACTTATGTGTCTCATTTACTTAAATGCATTTGTTTCACATTTTTATTGGCTGCTCTCTTCTTTTTCTGTGATGATCAGTGACTGGTTGTTCTCCATTTGCTGTGTACCAGTCCTGAGTCTATAGATAGTTTAGCTGTCCTTTTTCAGAACTCAAAAGTACTTAATCTCCCTTTGCATGGGATTCACTTCCCATCTCTTCTTATTCTTATCACCTTTCTCTGTGCATTTTAAGTTCTGCAGTGCCTGTTTGAAACACCAAGCCAGGAGAGAGGCGTGGTGCCACAACTGTCTGCAGTGCTCAAAGTTTATATGCCTGAGTTTGTTCTGTGACATAATAATTTTTTGGGTTTTTTTCTTTCCTTAATCAGTTGTAACTTTGTGTTTGCCTGTTGAATATTTGCTGAGCACTGAGCTGATGTTTTCAGAGAGCTGGCCACAGTGATTCCCAGGAATTCTTCCCTGATTTAAACTACTAATGTGCATGCATAGTTATGGCTATGTTTTCCTGTTTACAATACTTTGCACTTACTGATGTCAAGTTTCTTCTTCTGTTTTACCAGCCAGCTACTTGCTGTCATGAGATTCACCTGCAGCATTTTGTCCATATGACTGTTCTGAATAATTCTGTATAGACTGAACACTTTTCTGCTTATTTTTTGACATTGGTTCTGGACACATTCCTTATTGCTTGTCTCTGCTGGTGTGGCAGAAGAATTCATGACTAACAAGAAGATGGCAGTTCCATGTTCTGTTTTGTGGCATGGAACTTCTATGGAAGTTTACTAAAATGTCTTGCTGAAAAAGATGCTGATAGTGTAATAATATGTACGCCTAAATGGGTGAACAGAAAATGTAAAGGTTGTTGTTAGAAGTCGTGGATAATTATGGTTCAGGTAACTGATGCGTGAGAAGTCTAGTAAAATTAGCAATTGCAGTTGCTGTGCTGAGATTCACCAACATGTTCAACTCTTCTGAGTGCATCTTAGCCAGTATATCTATTCAGGAGTATTCTGAATCCCTCTTTAGGCTCTATTAACTCTATTGAACGCTGCCGTTGCCTGACAGCAGAGGTACGGATACCATCTTGTGTACAGACATGCACAACATAGAGACCTTTGGGATCTGAAATGCAACTGAAGTGTCTGCTTTGTGAAGCATCAGCTATAGTGTTTTGACTGTAATTCTGTTACTTTTGTTTTTTGAACAAATCTTCATTCCGCTTTATTTCAAGAGGGATGTATTGCCTCTCATGACGTTAAATACTTAGGTTTTGTTTTGGTGAGAAACAGGGTTAAGGCAATCTTGATTCAATACTAACAAACCAATAGTGGCAAGTTCAGCTGGTGAATTGATAAAGTCAGTTGTGTGCACATCACTGGTGGGATGATAACATGGAAAGTATAAGTACCATAAGGGTAGGAAGATTTTTTTCTTTATATTGCCATTTTTCCTGATTTTTATGGAATGCTAGTAATCTACAAATACAACAAGTCAAATGCAGAAAATCCCACATTTAAAAAATCATGGCTCTGGTATGTGGAAATTTTTTTTTTGTTTTGTTTTGTTTTGTTTTGCTTTGTTTTCTTTTTAAAAATTTTTTTTTTAAATATGTTTTATTTGTTTAAATATCCAAGCCTGCGGTGACAGGAGTATAATTTCTGTTTTTAAGTCAAAGCATATTAGAACTGTGAGTTAAACATCATTCATTGTTTGAAAGTCTGTCTGTTCTAGAGAAGGACAGCCAGTGATTTAATTGGTCTTTATATACCTGGACAATGCCAAATATACAGCTTCTTTGGAAACTCCAAAATGGAAAAAAGTTGGACCTTCCATACCTGAACTTTTAATCTGAAAGAGATTGTCTGTGGTTTTGTACCATTTTCTGCTCATCAGCATTCAGCAACACTGCAGGATAGAGGAAAAGTACAGAAGCATACGGAAAAGATAAAAGGAGACTGGGAGCAGAAAAGATAAATGACTTTGCCGTCAGTGCAGTGTAATGAAAATCAAATCAGTGCTTGGCAACGCACAATTGCCTGGTATGGCTAACCCCAGACAGTGTTTTAAATAAAGTACATGCCTTTTGTATTTTATTCTTGTATTTATATAAAGAAAAATTACTTTGTTATTAGTTGATTGCAGGGGAAATAGATGTTCTGATTCTGTAAAATCATAAGAATGAGTGTGACTTATATGTTTAGTGCCTCTTCAGTTATTGGCTTTGCCAGTAATGGAGTTTTGTTTTTGCCAAGGTAAAGCCTGTTTCAACCACACTTAGGTTGTTTGGGCTGTGTATGAAAAAGATTCTGCATATAGAATACATTCATTTTAAAAGTGTAAAGCAATTATTTGTTTGATAATGCACACAAAAGCTATCTAGGAGTTCATGAGCTGCTAGGCTCTCTGTTAGTGTGCTCACCACTGCTCACAGTCCTTGCTGGCCTGGGAGGTATTGGCTGTGTAGGATTGTCCAGTGTGGCTCCTTTCTACAGACTCTCAGTGTTGCTGAGCTTCCATCTTCCACCTGCTCTGTCAACACTGCTGGTGGTGATGACTGGGGGTGGTGTTTCATAGTGGGGCCAGCTAACCACGCTGTATGATTTTATACCTTTGTGTTGGGATTTTCTTCTTGAATCCTTAATCTAATGATCATGTCTCAGTAATCTTAAACTCTGTAACTTTCACGTTGTTATCTGCCTCCAGACTTCCTTGCAGCTCTTTTTCAGTAGTTACACAGCTAGGCAATAGCAGAGATGGACCTTGGCATGCAGGCAGCTGAACCTCAGGGTGGTGAAAGCAGTTACCACTGAGGGTTATAGATGGAAGCAGTGGTGTCTACATGACCAAGCTACACTGCAATTGAAAAAAAAAAATTGGCAAACTCCCCAATTTCATTTTATCAAAAGAAATAATAAAAATGCATTTTCTGATTTATTTTTGAATAGTATTAATGTTTCAAGTTATTATGCATTAGCACAGTGCTGTACTGTTTGTGGTAAACTCACAATGGAAACAGAATTTGTTTTAGAATATGCCTACACTGGAATCAAAACACAAGAAGGAATCCGCAACTTTGAAAGACTTCTGCAAACTTGCATTTTGTTCCTGATTGGGTCTGACAATGTATTTTTAATGAAGCCTTGAACATCTGCAAACTGTTTGCAAGCTGGAATTTTCTTCATGAATAGCTGACTGTGGAATCACAGACTCTGTAATCATGGATGCTGTGTCTCCACAGTACCTATTTGCAGTATAGTAATATAATAATCATAATAATAGCAATAATGAAATCTCTTCCCTCCCAGTTAAAATTCAACATTCTGGATAGCATTTCATAGTACTATAATATGGTATTGGCTGTTTATGATGACTCAAAATTACCGTAAATGGCCTCTAAACACCTTGTACAGCTGAAAATGCATTTGTTTTCTGGGTTGTTCCTCTCCAGCTTCTTCATTTCAGTAAATGAATATTGAAATCCACAAGTGTACAGGAAACTTCGGAACCAGAGTTTCTTTTTATTTTCAGATTAGGTTACAATATACAAACTTATTGGCAACTCTGGATTTGTGTCCACAGAATGATCTTAATTTGTTGCTAACTCTTATCACAGGAGTCAGAAACATTCCCATGGTGTTATTGTTTCATGCATTCCTTTACTTTCTAAATATTTGTGTTGATGTTGATTGTTGTAGGTTTTAAGTTCTTGAATATGTTCCTATGAATGCAGTGCAGTGTACAGCTAGGAAAGCTGCTGTTATATAAACTAAGGTCAGGCCTAGAAATACCACTAATTTAATTGGAGAGACTGTATAGTTGTGATTATGCTGTGTAATGTGGGACTAAATGCATTGCAGATCACCTCTTCAAACATTGCAGTGTTCAGTGTAGACAATCCCTTAAACTTGTATTTGCTTTCTTATCTCAATTTTCTTCTGAAGCTGCAGGACCAAAATGGCATGAAGTGCTATCACATCTTTTCCTTACTGTGCTTACTGGCTTGCTTACGTGAACAACCTTGTAAATTGATCTATTTCCATAATTCCAAGCCCTCAGTGACCTGGAGTTTGTTCCAAAATATCTGCACTTTCTTGAGTGTGGTGAAGATGCTGTGTTTTTTTTGAGCTCAAAGACCACCCAAAAGGATTTTTTTAAATGGTCATAGTGTTTACAGGATCCCTGTTGCTCAAGAGTCTGAAAAGCCCTTAGCCACCTCTACACAACTTACAGTAAAAATCAACATTCAAACAAGAGTAATTTCTCAGAGTTTTAAGTGATTGTGCTTTGCAGAGTGTGCATCAGTGAAATGTGAGTCAGAGAAGATCACTGGAGTGGGCTTAGCTGCTGCTTAAGGGTTTCTGTTGCTGTGTCCAGATATGGAAAATAATGGAGAAGAATGTGGAGAATGATGGTTTTTCAGCTGACTTACAGCTGTTGCACATCTTATACTTGACCTCATTCTTTTGTTGGTGTAAAATGAATGAAGCTCATCTGCTCTTTTTAGGGAGAGATGAGTAATTCTCAGTGGAGTACGGCGCAAGTACAAGCATGAAGATCCCTTAATGGGATCTAGAATGGAGAGAGGGATAGCATTGTCAGCAGAGCATGGTGTCCCAGGTCGTTTGTTGTGTTGGGAGTCAAGGTTTGTTAGCTCAGACACAGCTCTGCCTCTGCCATACACGTGTCTCCGAGCGGTGTTGGATTGTAACGCGCAGCGATGCCGGAGCGCCTGCCACCTCGTCTGTGCTGTGCTCTGCTGCTGGGGAGAGCTCTCCTCACAGGCAAGGTCAGGCTGCTGCTGAAGTTGCTCACATCTCCATGTGTCTTCTCCTTATCATTATCTGAGCTCACCACCTACAGGCCTGCAGGGATCTTGTGGTTAGTTTGCATTTCTTTTTTTTTGCATGTAAAATCAGGCTCTTTCATTTTGTTAGGAAAAAAATCCAGGTGAAGTTCTTTAATAACTGTTTTAATATAATCTGTGACTACTGACCTTTTTTTATTTATTTTGATGAGAAAACTGGTCAACGGTAAAATGCAGTAAAAGTCAGGAGACCTGTTTGGATTTGTAAGCATAGTGCACAGAGGTGCTTGGGCTGGATAGTATTTGGGAGGCTCTGAAGTACAGTATAGCTGAAGTTGGCTGTCTTATAGCCTTAATCCCGTGGGTTGCTGTTAATGAGATTGACTTGTCCTTGAACCAGGGAGCATTTTAAGATTTGGCCTTCCATTTAAGGAGTCAATCAGCACTGTGAGCATGCAATCCAGCAGCAATACTTCTCTCTGAGATTTCTTTCTTATTCCCTCATCTTTTTTTCCCCTCCTTCCTCTACGTAACAGAAAATGGCAGCTTTGAAGACTCTCATGGGAAAAGTATAGCAGATATTTTAGAGCCAGTAGCCTCTACTTGAGAGCTTTAGGTGAAACTGGCAGAAGAATATTAGTCAATGATATTTATACAGATGTTTTTCTTAGAAGCTTCTGGTGGTGGTGTCCTTCACTTTGCAGACTGATCTGAAGACTCTCAACTTTTTATTAGCTTAATTTTCTCAGCCTAGTTCCTTTAGTCCCCTTCTGTTTTTAGTCGTCTTTCCATATCCCCATGGCATTAGTAAGTTTGTTTCTTATGGAAACCAAGTTTTCAAGCTCAGAGATTCCAGTCTTCACTGATACTTTGTGGCATATATTAAGAGTACAGGAACTGCGGGACAGATCGTGTCTTTCATTGTTCTGCCAACAGCGCTCATGCACCAGAAACTTTGGGGAGAAGGGTATTTGAGATCCTGTTCTGATATGTCAAACTTAGAGGAGCCTTCCTTGCAAGGTGCTGTTTTATCCTTTCCAGTATTTTTATCCTGTGGAAGTTTCCAAAAGATTTTGCATTTTTGGTGTCTACTTGCTAAAGTGCAGAAATGCTTTTTCTGCCCATGCACTGTTCATATTGCCATAGTAATTGTTCATAATGATTGTTAATCTGCAGATCGTCCAGTTGTAGACACAGTTTATGCTGTAGGTAGAGATAGGATGAGAGCAATAAAGGCTGCCATTTTAAAGGTGTACCTTGCCCTGTGCAGTCAGTCTCATGAGAGGGAATGCTATCTTAAACTCTAAGAAAGTGTTAAAAAGAGAGAGACTAATGAAGGTGTTATATTGATGTGAATGTCAGCTGGAAGCTAAGCAAGAGAATAGCTTTCTTTGTCAGCTAGAAAAAGAGAAGGAAGGACTGTTCAAACACTGATCTGCTCCACTGTCAGCAAAGAAACATGTCTGTGCAGTCCATTTTGTTATGCTAGGAACTGAAGTAAAGATGGTGGTAAAGTGCTTTTGTCTTGCTATTTCCCTAATAGATACGCTATTTAAGACTTAAACTTTCAGTGGAAGTTCCATTTTGCCTGTGATATGACCACTGTGCTTGATACCAGGTGTCAGAAAATTTTCTCCTCTTTCCATCTTCCCATAATCCGTTGGACCATGTTGTTGCTTTGTGCTAGTTAGCTTCCTGGGGAAGGAATTGCCTTGACTTTTTTCTAAGAAAGGGTTTTATTCCTGTTTCTTCTTATAATTGATCCTGTCTTAAACATTCCATTTTAATCTAATGCTAACCAGCATGTTGATATTAATGAAGAAGTCAGCCTTCAGCAAATTGTTTTGTTTTAGGAAACTTGTATGATAGTCATCCAGACCTACATTAACCTCAGCTGCTTAGCTGACTGACTGGCTCTTTGGGTGTAAACCACATGTGGTGTTTGAGCTGTGATTGATGAGAAAGCATTGTTAGCAAATTGACCTTTTCTGTAGGCATGCAGAGGACCTTGCTGATTAACTTGCATCTTCCTGATGGGAAGTATGTCCTGAGTAGTGAAAATTTTAAGATGAGGAATGTAATTTGAATGATAAAATGTGCAAAAGTATTTTTCATAATCATAAACATCTGAACATTTCATATATTGGAAGGAATTTGATTAATAACCCTGCAGTTAACATTTTATAATATTTTAATTTGAACAATTCACATGTTACATGTGTGTTCTACAGACTAAAACCAGCATGCTTTAGTCATCACATTTATTTGCTTAAGTTTGTACATGTTAGAGTACTTGAATTTTGCAGCTTCTTCTGTGTTTAGGTGCAAAAACTTGGGTTTGCCACTTACCTGTGTCTCTGCTGGCTGGTGGTCAGGTGGTGAATCACTTTGTTTCTTGGTTGTGGCCTTGGTCTTTCTCAGACAGGAGTCCTGACAGAAATAATGTTCTAATTGATTCAGCCCTTCTATTTTGTTTTCTCTATTTATAATTGTACTTTTCCTTTGACATTTTTTTCTCTTTTGGTTCTTGTGTTTTACACTGAGATTAATGTTCTCAGAAGGGGGCTGAAATCCTTCCAGTTGGGAGATGTTAATGATAGGTAACTATCTCTCTCCTAATTTGCCCATGGTTTTGTCAGGGGCTAGTTGTGCAAAAGTGTTTGAATAGTACTAGTGCATTTAGCTTTTTTGGTTTTCTTTTTCTATTATGCTGTCAATTTGGAGCTTTTTAAAAACATTTGAAACATTAGCCGAGAGTGAGAACCAGAGCTCTTAATGAAGCTTTTTTAGTGGATTTTAGTGTGCATCCATGCAAAAAAGTTGATTTCTTGATTCGCTATTTTATGGTTTATGGTTTTTGTTTTCACTAGGCCTAATTGTTTCTCTTTGCTCCTTTTAGCCTGAAGGAGCTCTCACTGTTAATATGGTGGCTACTCTTATTGGTGTAACCTGGTTTTGGTTTTGGTATGGAGTTTATACCAGTCAGAGCGCAGCATTTCCCATGTGCCTATTTTTCTTCTTCCTAAGGGCTAGGTACAATTTTTCACAAAAAATCCAGCTCAATGCAGCACAGTGCAGACTTGTCTATGAAGTGCTGTGTTTCCTCAATGTCAACAAGCTTTAAAGTATACCTTAAAACTCAGCACCTTACACCACTAATCTGTTTACCTTGCCAACAGTTTTTCTATTAAGTTTACATGTAGCTCACAAGCTACTTTGCTGTGTTCCTCTTGCTAATCACCGCTGTTATAAAGCGATGCATTGAGTAAATGCTCTTGAGCTCACAGGTGAACTGTGCTCCTGCTTTGCTTTTCTTGTGACTGTATTTTGTCAGTGATTCCCTTTATTTACCACAGATTTATTTTTTTTTCCTGATACTGATCAAGATTACTACAAACATATGATGAGTTGGATGAAATGTGTATCTACCAGACTATGGTTTCCACTATGGTTGTGCAGAATTTATGTGAAACATGAGTGCTGACATGCCCTTGCGTTCATCTTTGGCTTGTCATGTACAGTCCGTCTCTGTCTCCTCCCAGCTTTTGTCATCCTCTGGACAGGTACATCACTTTACCCAATAGCTGTTTTGTAGGGGACCACTGTGTTGACATCTCTTAAAGGAATTACTTCTGAGTGAATAATAAAATAACCTTTGCCTTCAAACAAAGCTAAATAAGTCTCAGCATGGTAGCCCCTTGAGAAAAGCTGTTATGGGAATGGGGTGGTTACTCTTTGACATGAGTCAGTATGGGAAACTTCAGTATTCAGAATGCCTTCTAAGTTAAGCAGCTGTAGGGATACAGGTCTACACTTTAGAATAAAGTTTAGGTTTGGGTTTTGAAAAACATGTTGTAACTGAGGAACCTAAAACCAGGATATTGATTTATTTATTTAAAAATTTGTGATGGAAAAGGTGGTGTTTTTCAGAAAATGTGTTTAGGAATAGTGATTTGTTGATTTATGATGAAAAGATGATTTATCAGTTTGGGGCTGTGATACTCAAGTTTTATGTCTGGCTCTTTTTCAGACTTTCTTCCTGCTATTAAGCTCATCTAACATTCATTTATAAAATGAAGATGATAACAGTTCATCTTCCCCATGTTTTGCCTGTTACTTTTTAGGCAGAAAGACTGAGAATAACAAACATCTCTCACTTGTATTTATGTAGTTGACTAAGCACAGGGGAATTTTGCTGTCATATTGACTGTCTCTAGACAATGCCAAAATGTAAATAAGCAGTTACAGTGTTTTCATATTATCATTCAAATGGAATCACTCTAAGGTAACATTTGTGTGCTAGTGACAAAGCAGTCTCTAGCCAGGTGAAATGGGCGTGCTATAGGGCTGCTAAACATTGGAGGCTGCTTATTAGCACTTTTTAAAAACTTGTGTACTTCTGTAACTCTTCTTTTTTTAAACCAAGAATAGGTGAAATATTTATGAATGATGTGTGATTTGAATGCTTTGGCTATATTACAGGGAATAAATAGTAATTGGAAATAAGAGAATTCAGTTTGATCCCTGCTGAACCAAAGGACATCAAAATTGGTGTTAACTGTTGGGATACGTCTACTGCAGATACTTTTTTCTGGAGGAAAAAGCCATTCACACATCATCTTACCACTGGGGTTGTGATACAGAACTTTTATGTGTAATAGGTAAATAATGTACATTTTTGGGCTTTCTTACTTAAAGCTATGCAGATTCTTCACCACTTACAAAGGACTGGAAGGAACTTTAGCTACTGGGAATCTCAACAATTTAGACACTGAATTCCCTATAATAACACTTCAGAAGAACTTGAACCTTGCTCCTATGTTGAAGTTCTGTAATCACTCAAATTTATCTGTAACCAGGCTGTCATGGTCCTCTCTTCTCTCCACAAATGTCTTCTCATGCTGTTTCTGGCACTGAACTCATGGGTGGCCAGGTGAGGAAGCTGGGCTACCTGGACACTACCCACCTGGTTGGCGTAGTTGGCTGACGCATCTGGCTGGCAGGTTGCTGTGAGAGGAGATAACCACAAGTGCTGATGTGATAGAGTGGAACCTGAATGACTGAGTATGTGGTGGTGAGATTGTGTCAGTTTTAGTTGGCTGAAATGGCTCTGAAATGGTGTCTGTAATTACATTTGTTCTACGTTAGTTGTTAACATGTTCACTTTCTGTCCCTGAGCCATTTCAACAAGATGATAGAGATTCTAAGTGTTCTAAATTAATCTTAATGGCACTATGGTCAGTGACATAGCCAGTATTTTATTGTATGCCAGCTGAGCACTGGTTGAATTTATATGTGAGTGCAGCTCATTAACTTTCCAAAGTATTTTATGATCTCAAGTTAGAAATTGCAGCAAGTCTGCATGACAGTTTTGCCTCCTGGTAGAATATATTGTTGCACCTTTGGCTGGAGCAGTTGCATTTGTTTTGGTTCAGATGAGAAATTGATGAGGCAACTAGATGGTTGTCCCATGCGATCATGTTTATTTAGAAAGGGGTTGCACAAAATTATTCCCCCTCTTTCACAACTCTGAAAATACCTGGCAATCTCTTTGCTCAAAATTCCTCATTTCCCACTGTCACCTGGTACTCCAGAAGTTTCTCTCACTTCTTTTGCCTTCAGGGTGATGCTACAAGTTTCTATCCAGGAATATAAATTATTTCTGTTCAAAGCCTCTTTTCCTTGCCCCTGCAACAATGTTCAGGCCCCTAAATGCTTGGATTTAGTTTCCTGAGACATCTTTCTACCACTGTAACTCCCTCAGTGACCATTTCTTTCATATACACTTTATTTTTAGTGATGGCTTCTCCTGCTTTAACGAGTCTGTTAAACCAGTCTTGAATGAGGATTCAAAGATGATCTTTGCTCACTATAAAAAAGAGTTCCATCCAATCTCTAGCAAAGGTATTTCCTTAGAAAGTATCAGGTCATTGAACACTCGTTGGTTTCAGCTAGCTTTAAAAAAATTCTTCAGTTTATTTAACATGTTTTGTTGTATTTATATTCAAAAAAGGTTCAGTGCAGTGCTATATGTGACTGCTCAGTTTGGAGTAAAATCATCTTATAAAGATGAGCTGTTCCTTCGATATTCCTAAGCCCATTTCATTGTCATGCAGTCCATTTTGAGTGTTGTCCATGAAGAATAGTGAATGGGAGATTGAAACAAGGCATTCTTCTATAATGTCTTCCCATTATCACATATAACTGTGTTCACTGCAGCAGAATTGATATTTCAGTACAGCTACCTCTCTCTCTCATTTACTCATCAGTGTTGTAAAATTTATTGCATTTGCACCAAACAAAACTTGTGGAGGTATTTGCACATGTGAAAAAACTCATGCACATTCTTAGTGGAACCTGGCCTGTAGCTTGTTTGTGTTATAATGAACTATTATTTATTTTGAATTTATCACATTTAAAAACGCATTTGAGATGCAGTGCCTTGTTTGCAGAAATGACCCAGGGAGTTTGCGGCCAAGGCTGTTGGATCCAGACATATGTCTGCTATATTAAATGTGTGATATGACCATATCTTTATCTCTGTAACAACAGTACCAGCCATACGTGTGCCTAAAATAGTCAGTGAGCAAAATAGGTATTAAAGGGATTTCAGATTATCAAGTAAATTGAAGCATTAAAGTACAGAGGCAATGCATATGTTTTTCAGCTGAGAGTGTCACTTGCTGCTGAAGTATTACAGATGAAATAAGGAGTATAACACTATTTTGTCCCCCTTTATAAAATTTGTAACTAGCTGCTCTATTGAAATGTTAGGGTCTTTTGTAACTATAATATGTAAAGGCATGTTTGAGGTTAAACATATATTTAAAATTAAACTTATGCATAAGCCCTTTCTGAACTGAGATTTTTAAGTCATTGTAAGATCCCAGATGTACCAGTGCTGGGCTGAGCCTGTGGGTATAGTCACACAGAGGTCTGGAGCTAGTTTGGAGGGGCCTCCCAAGAACAGTGCTTTATGTGGTGTCTGCTGGCTTTGAGGAAGGGATTAAAGAACAGACATTATTCCCAGGATGGCTTTGCTGACACCCACTGATGAGCAGAAACATCTGTTTCATAATGGGAAAGCACTCTAAGCTGCTTTAAAACACCTGACAAAGTTACTTTTAATTCTTTGTGAAGTAGGTGGGAGGGATAACTATCCTTAATTGTGAAGTGTATTCCTGTGTTGATACAAGGTTATCTAATCCGTGCTTGCCTGAGAAAACAAGATTTATGGTTGTCATCAGGCTTCTGCTCAATTTCCATACCCCCATTTGCTCTGTCTGTTCAGACTTAAGTACATGTAGCAAAATGGATCCAAGACAGGAGAAAGGAGAAGGGGACATCTAGACATTAGAAAAATAGGTATATGCCAGCCTTGAGACATTAGCCATGTTTGTTTGGAGAGATGCTGTAATAGTGGGAAGCTAAACGGGAGCAAGGCTCGCGTCTCTTACGGTTCCACATGCCTGTGCGATGTGACAGCGTTCAGGGATGGGGAAAGGCTCTCTATGCATGTGGGTGCCTTTGGGAGCGGTTTTGTATGGTGAGATGGGTGGTAATATCTGTTACACCAGATGGTGTCATCCAAGGGTTAGGATTATATATGCATCTTCACCCTTAGTCAGCCTCAAAGCTGGCCTTATACTTGATGCTGTGACAGAGATACTGCAATGGTTACCACTGTAAACTGCATCAGGCTGTTTTCAAGATTCAGAGAGCTATTTTCTTTACGGTGCATGAGATAGAGATGTAACATCCAGTCCTGCTTCCTTCTTGTGATCTGAATTATCAGTGGCCATGACCAAAGTGCAGCCCTTTATTTAAAGAACTAAGTTTTGTTTTTCTTGTTTACTTCCTGTGCAACTGACTAACAAAAAAAACCTGACTGCTTGAGGGGTGATCTAAAAACATGGACTGTACACATAGCAGATGCTGTTGGTGAAGGTTGGCTTGGCAGAAGTGTCCCTAGCCTGGAGACTGGACCACTCATGTCTCCAGAATGCCTGAAAGCCCCTGTAGCTAACAGGAGTCATTCAGTTGAAGTCAGTGGATATTGTTTTAGGCCTTTAGAGCCTGATGAGCCATCTGCTTCCACAAGCCTTTCCTTGCTAAAACAAGGTGCACTTTATTTCCTTGGAGCAGGATTTCTCATCCAGTGAGCTGTGATTCCCCCGAGGGCATAGGGGAAGACACTGATGGCAATTGGAGTGGTCTTAAGACATGGAAAAGATGGCTAAACATTTATAGAAAAGATGCCTTGCAGCATAAATGCAGACTATTATAGAGGATTATTGTGATCAGCAAACTTTACTATAACAATAAATAAAAGAATACAAATGTCTTGATATCAAGCAAGGTGATGCTCCTCTAAAAAGATAACACCACTCCAAGAATGAAGATTTCAAAGGGGCTGCACACATTAAATAGAAGGTGACATATAGAATAATGTCTTCAAGGGCAGGCTTGAAATGTAGAAGTGTGTATTTAATTCTAAAGTAAGTGGTGGGCTCTGGTGTATGGCATGCTTCAGGCATGCAAACTTCTTACTGTAACATCCTGATTTCTGCCAGGCTGTCAAGTTCCTTAATTCCCTGGGAAAGCAGGTTGGCAGGCTTGTGGCACTACTCGCAAAGGTTTTTAGTGTGTTCTAGTGCCAGAGGGAGAACACTGTGCAGTTCTCTCTGGTCTTCCTTTATCTTTAGTGAATTCCTATAGGAGAGAAGGTTGGACCACAGTCTTTTTGCAATTAGACATGTGTAAATAATGGATTTTTACTTTTTATTTCCGTGATCAAAATGCTGAATATTTTCCATATTCCTCCTACATGCATTGAAGAATTGTACAAACCCTTTGGTTTAACCTGAAGTATTTCACATAATGTGAAAGAATTACTGTAGGATTTTCCTTACCATTCTTCATCCATTTAAGCTTCTTCTCTTTCTCACTTACATTTTAATGCAAAAAAAAAAAAATAGAGAAAAGTAGTGAATTTAAAATTTCAAAATAGCATGGTTCTATTTCTTTTGAACTTGATTCTCTGTTTTTTATGTGGTGACATTATTACTAGTCCTCGGTACAGTAGAAACAATTTTGGCGAACATACTATTCTCTAGAAATTAGGGTGTCTTGCTGTCTTGAGTTGTACTTATTAGAATTTTGCCCATTGTACCTTGTACATAGTTACTAATTCATATTTTTTTAAGTGCTCTGAAGTAATAAGACAGGAAAAGCACTCTTTTCTTTTTAAGTGCTCACTTTATTTTTGATGGATAATTTTTACCTGCTTTAGACAGGAAGATTTTCTCATGCTCTGTAGCTAATAACCTGACTTCGGTTGGATATGACTTGTTTTAAATATGTTGCACATTTCTTAGCATATATCATGACTCTCTCTTTCTATGGGAAACAGTTCGATTTATTTTATGTAGCAAATGCTGAAATATTAAGAGAGACTAGAGAAAATGTTGCAATATGTACAAATTATTTGTAAAAGTACACTGTTTTATGCAGCAAATACTTTTGACTAACTATAGAGGAGTAGGCTATTTATCACTTATAACAAATACGTGGAATTTACTGTACAAGTTTCAGGAACGTTTTAGTATTTTTTCTGATAATGCTGTCAAAGTAATTCTAAGATCTTGAGTAAGGTTACTAATATTTAAAAAATAATCCTTCAGGATTTAAAAAAAAAATTATCTGAGTGTGGCTGAGTACTGTGTTTATTTAAAGTTGTTGTAATACTACTCAGGGCTTCTGGAAGGCAAACAAGGGGAAACAACTCACATTTTTGCCCACTTTAGAAAAGAATGAGAAAATATACATTGCAGAGATTTCATTTAGAATGTCTAATAACTTCTAGAGTTGTTAACAACAGTCTCTTACAAAGAGGAGGTCTGGTTTATAGGCCTGCAGGTGCAAACCTGTTGCTCAAACTTGTGGTGTAAGGGAGACAGTCAGTTTGATTCCATTAGAAAGAAATGAGAGGCCTGGATTTTCCTTCCTAGTCAGAACTCCTGTTGAAAAATTGGTAGTGGTTGCAAATGTAGTAGATGTAAAGGAGCTAAGAAAACCCCCCAGAATTTAGGTTAACTGTGTAAACTTTGTTGTATTCATAGGTGTTATGACAGTGTCATTACAAATATGATTCCTCATAATATTTTTCTGGTATTTTTCATTGAGGCACACAGGGAGCTATACTGCATCAGAACACCAGCTGTGTGCTGTTAATATATCTGTTGTCCAAACCTTATTAATTCCCAAATGTGGAAGGTGCTTGGTGCAGGTTGTCAAGTGGTCACAAGGATGAATGCCTGCTTTGAATTTCTGCCCTGCCTCTACCACCAGAGCTGGGATGGGATGCCAAGTAAATCACATAAACTGACAGTCTCATTTAGTCATTAATCATGTATTACTGATTTTGTGAATGCCAAAACTAAGGCACCTGTGGCCAAAGCTTGTATAAAGTGTTCACCACTGTAGTAAGATATAATGGGAGCAGTGCTTTAAGTATGTGCAGTAAAAAAGTTAAATGTAGTTGACATTGAAAGGTGTCAAGATATGCACTCAGGATTAGTCTCTCTTTGTTCTCACTTTCTTACATGAAAATAATAGTCTAACCTAATCTTGCAAAGATTATGAAAAAGAGCATTAATAATATTTGCAGGGCAGTAGGTGCCATTGCACTGTGCAATGAATTATGCACTTACACTAGAAACCTGTTTGTCTTTTTTAGGAGACTATGTACTACTTTTATTTATGTGTTTAGGCCTTCAGAAAACTTTGTTTTATCTCTTATTTAAATTACTATAAAATCGAATTCTTAGTATAGTGATCAAACAGCCTGTGGGAAGTTATATAATAACTGGGCATTATTGTTTAATCCAACGCAGTTTTAAAGTAACACTACCTACCTGCCTTTTAGCATGAAAGTAGTAAACAAACAAACAAACAAACAAATTATTCTAAACAAATCTTATGTCTTAATCTTTATTCTGTGTTATTTAAGTTCCTCTTTGGAGCAGGATATAAAAACTTTATAGTCTATTACTTTACACTGAGAATCTTCTTATAAATGAAGGAAGTAATATAATCCCCATTTGATGAATTTGGAGGTAAAATATGGTCAAAATAAGCCCATACACATTAAGAAATCAGTGTGTGAACGTTAAGGGCTTCAGTTTCAAACTTATAAGTGCCAGTTTGTAGATGGTTGACTACTTTGACAATATCTGTTGCCTCAAAGCCCCTGAGAGACCTGGGCAAAGGCACCGGTAATTTCTGAACTGTGTTCCACCTTAGGGGGTGACCTTGGTGCAAGCCATGGAGGCCTGGCCGTCCAGAGCTGTTCTGGGCAGGCAAAGAGGCACCCAGGGAAACTTTACAGGCAAAATAAAACTATGTTCAGCATTAGGCAGGAGACAAATGAGAGATGTCAGCTTTGGTACCTTGGCTCCATCTCAGACACCATTAAATGCCTTTTCTCTATTTGCCAGAAGACATTCATTGTAATGCAATAAATTGAACCTTGATTTTCCTTCTATGTGCCTATTTTTTTTTCCCTTCTGTTGTTGTTTTTCTTATTATGGACAGATTTGGCCACTGTCAAATTGAATGATTTTTTGCATACTTGGTTGACTGACTCTTTTTCCCTAATTTGCTGATACAGTAAACTGTGCCAGTAAAGCAATTATACAAAATTGTGTATAAAGGTTTAATGATACAAAACAATGTTCATCACAAATCTAATTGTGATTCTTAACATCCTTCCATAAACTAAAGTTTTTGAGATTTTTGGATTAGGATCTCTGTGATCATTATTATTATCTATTATGTTCAAACCAATATTTAGTTTAGTAGATAAGGGAGCATTTAATGTACACATCACTGTTAACTTTGAAAGGAAGCGATAAATAAAAACAGTGATTTGGAGTGGTTCAGATAATGATCTATGTGCTCTCAGGTAGTGATTATAAGAAGTCTTCTTTATTACATATCTCATTAGGTTACACCGTTACCTGTTTTACATTATGAATAATAACTATGTACTGTTGATTGTATTTAATCTTCGTGTTGTATTAGATTCAGTGCACAAAGATGGACATTGTAATGAAAAAAATAAAGTGTCTCCATACTGAAACGCAAGAGAGTGGGTTAAAACAGAGTTGACGGGTATGCCGTACTTAGGTTTGATACCTGGTTTTCACTTGGATAACTGAACTGGTTCAGCAAAAGAGCAGTAAAGCAATACTTGGTAATACTTTCACTGAAGCCAAAAATCCCGTTGGCTTTTCTTAGTTCAGAATAGAGCATTTAGAAACATTCCAAAGCTGATACTCGTCCTTCATATTTGCATTGATATTTTCTGATTTCTGCCCTACTGCTTTCCTCGGAACCCTGGCTGGGATTTAATCCTGCCACAGACAGTATTGGCAGGTCAGATATTATTATTAGGACTGACATTCAGTAGAGTCTCATTTACGTCAGGTCATTATGCCGTGCAGGGTCTGCCGCTGTCACTAGAGACAAAGCACACGCTACTTCCAGCAGGCAGTGTATGAGCAGGGAGAAGGAAAAGTGGCTCTCCTTTCTGCTCCCTTCTTGGTTAGCAGTTCTCTGCTCTGTGTCATCTTTGAACAAAGGAAGCGCTATGGACGGTAAGGACAGGGGAGAAGTAATAAGCTGGCAGTGCTTTCTGCCTCCTCCCTGATCAGGGTCACACTCCAGTGCTGAATTATGAAGGTGAGTTCTGTTCACTTGGTTCGCTCCAGGTAGTGAAATGTGTGAGCTGTGTTATAGTGAACAGAGAAGTCTGTGGCTTATATAAACAGCTTTAATTTACTGCTTTCTGAAAACAGAGGCCGGAAGCAGTCATGGAGGTTTCAGGAATGTTGTTTGTGTATATGAATCAGCTTAGAAATGGTCGTTTTTGCAGTCTTCCAGTAGCTCATTGAGGGTAACGGTGTCACTGCCAGAGAAAAGAAAAGAGAAGGATTATTTTTTTTCTCCACAGTCTACTAATATTTTCAGGGATTTATATAATGTGCCTTTAACAAACCATGAACTTCTCTCCTACTGAGTCACTGCATCCTGCCTACATTCAGTGTAGGCAGAGAACCATTATACTAATCCACTCTCCCATCATATCTCTAACAAACACATGTATTTTCTCTGAATATTTATATTGATACAAGGAGTGCTAAGTTTTTTATTTGGCAACACAAGTAAGTAGGAGATTGTGATTTCTGAACTTTGTAACTTTAATTGTCATAGTTCTGGTTTTCAACTATGACATGTTTTGACAGTCATATTTGGCTTTAAGGGAGTAATCCTGCCACCTCATAGCAACCTTAGAGTAATTCATTCACCTCCGCAAGTGGGATAGGTTTAAAAGGCAGATGCTGAAATTGGACTTTTGCTTTGTTTTTTTAACAGGTACGGTTATATGCGAGGCCTGATGCAATCCGAAGAGGATCAGGGGACTATGCTCTAAATATTACAAGGAGACTCATTGAGTTTTATGAAGATTATTTTAAAGTGCCCTATTCCCTGCCAAAATTAGGTAAGATTTCCCAAAGAATGTGAAGTTAACCCAGAAATGAGAGATTAAGTCAGCTATTTTAAAGGAATTCTAAGATTGTAATGTATTGGATTTCAAGTTAAGAAATGTTTGGGTTAATTTAGAAGAATCAATAAGTAAGAAATTTCTCTTTGTAGAGGAAGGGAAGCCAAACTATGCTTTTCCAACCTGGAACTGGACGGAGCAGGAAGCAGACAATATTTATGTTTGTTAGATAGTGGGTAGAGAATTTGAGACCTTCTACTGATACGTGGGCTGGGTTTTTCTTTGTTTTTTGGATGTTGTCTATTTTGGTCCTTACTTGCATGGAGCCACTGGAAGATGTTTGTTCTGTAATATTTGTGCCTTGGTGCCTCAGCCTTAAAGGGGGAACAGAAATGAAAATATTTGTGGAAACTGGGAACCTGTAGCAGTGCACGACTGTGGGCTTGGATTTTTTATTTTATTTTTTTTTTATGGCTGATATGACTTATTAATGATAATTAGTAAACAAGCTTAATTGTCTTGTTGTTAATTGAAAAAAATTGCTGTGAATTTGTTTTGCTGTGACCTAAATGTAAACCCCATCAATTTCTATTATTTTTTTTTAAAATAGTTTCTTCTCATCTTCCCTCTCACACAATCAGGTGTTGTTCTACTCATTTAAAATACTTTACATAGCATTATTACACCCTCCCTCCTTTGGGGCATGTTTGATAAAGATTCAGAAAAGCCTATTGCTCAGCAGCAGGAAGAGAACATGTAATTGATCAGAAGTGTAAGAGTTGGAACCACAGGTGATCCTCCCAGGAAGTCAAGGTTTATTTCATTAAATCCCTTGCCTGCTGAGTAGCTTTATTGGACTTACAGCTAATGGTGTAGGAGGTAGATAATGTAATTGATGATTCTAGATGAGGGTATTGCATGAATATTTTTATAAGTATGTTGTGACATTTATTTCTTGGTGTCTCTTAATAACAGGCAGTGTTCTCCTGGAGAAATATGCAGATGGGTTAAACAAGCATATGGCATATTTAAGTATACACAAACTTTCTGTGTATATGTTCATGTATGTCTTCAAGTATGTTAATAATGTTTTGTAAAGGAATTTCTAGAGTTACAGGGGCCAAAAATTTAGAGAGGAAAGAATAATCAAGAACCTGCTGTTAAACAGAAAAGATGAGCATTGAATGGTTTGGGTTTTAAGGGATCTTAAAGATCATCTAGTTCCATCAAAACATCCATCCATACTTCAGGTAGTTTATTGAGAATGCCAGCTAGTAGTAACTGTATCTGCTTCAGAATATCTTTTAAAATTGCAACCTATGGTCTTTAAACCCAACGTGCTATATCCATTGTCATTATACTGTGGCATATCTTTAAAAAATATTGCGTTGGAAGTGAGTATGTTCCAGTTTGGATCTTCTTGGAACAGAACAGGAGGAATAGTCACAAGTAAAACTGTATTTTTTCATCAAATAGTTGTAGTAAAATTGTTGAGTTAACAGGAAATACTGCTTGAAGCCTTTATGTATTTAGTAGTGATACTATGAAAATTACTAATATAGAGAATTTTTTTTTTAATAACTGTAAGGTTGAATTTATTTAATCTAAATCTAGGAAGAAAAATATCTAAACTCAGTGATGTAAATATTTGTGAAAATTTTATTTGCATATTAATACAAGTATATTTGTTTCAGTTCATCCAAACACTGATTGCTACATTTAAGCATGTGCTGGTGTCTTTAACCCAAAAGAGTGATGAATTTTTATTTTTGTTTTAAACTTGAAAAAAAATTCTAAGGTTAGAAGATTAGGGACAATAGTCTGATGGGTGAATAAAAGGACTAAAAATGGTAATACTGTAATCTATCTATGATAGGGATTTTGCAGTAGTATTGCAGAATTTCGTAAATGAAAAAACAGCATTAGCAACAGCAGTGGAAAAAAGCGTGTGTAGTGGGAAGATGTGTTGATACTGAAAGTGCACCTGGGCTCTCCAAAAGTTTAGGACTCACCTGATTTATGGCTATCAGGAATTTTTATTTTCACTTCTAAATGTGAAAGTGGGAGTAAAAAATGAATGTTCTTAGAAGGCGTTTTAATGGCAACATCAGATTTGTAAAAAATTTTCTGTTTCAAATATATATGTTTAAAAATAAAAAAGTTTCCCGTACTATCCAGTTCTAACAAGAAAAAAACTTTTCCAAATGTAGTTATTTTGGTTGAAAGCACAATTTATGTTGAGAAAATAATTCTGTTGTTGAAAATACTGACCAGTTTACTGTGGAGGTGCTGTACCAGCTACTGAGTGAGACATTGTTAGTGCCAGTGGTGTATGCTGGGGTGTTTATGTGTTAAGAGTTGAAATGGTAAAGAATGTGAATTGGGAATTTCTCTAACTTGAATTAACAATTTCCACAGTTAAAGGTTCTACTTAGCATGTAGGTCTGTTCTCTTTTCCCTGCATCATACTCTGAACCAGAAGGTGCTTGTGTAAGGTTTCAAACCAATAATTTTTATATGAATTTCATTTATGAAAAATAAATAATGTCTTTTAAAAAACCCTTGATTTTTCCAAGACTGTAATACTATAATTGTAAACACTAGTTAAAGTGATGGGTAGATAAAGTATTAGGTTTTATTTAATCTAAAAAGATATGCAGAAGGGTTTTTAATTATATTCCTATGGCCAGTGGATACAAGATACTTCTGTATTTATATCACATAATCTTTTTAATCCCATTTGCGCTACACAAAAAGCCGCTTTGTATGCATAGAGCTTTTTCTTATGAGGGTCTTTGAGACTGGAATAATCTTGAATTTTTCCCCCTGAAGCCCTGGCCAGTTGCTGTTTTGAAGTGCACACAGCTTAGAAATTTAAAAAGAAAAAATGCAAACTGAAAACCCACCTCAAAACAGAGGCTTCAAAGGTCAGAGTAAAAGTGACACTGCAGGGAATGATAAGGTAATCAAGCACTCTTGCCATGTGAACAGTTGTGATTCTTAAGTTGTGAATGTTTGAGGTGAAGGGGCTGACTGCCTTTTCCAACCACAGCTCCCCTGCATGTGGGGTCACATGAGAGTGGAGCAGAGGGATAGAACCCCTCCCTCGCCCTGCTGGTCACGCTGCTTTTGATATAGTACGGGATATGACTGGCTTTTTGGGCTGTGAGCGCACAGTGCTGGCTCATGTCCAGCCTCTCCTCCATCAACACCCCCAGGTGAAATATATTTTCAGACTTCTCAAAGTCTTTTTCTGTAGATTTGCTCTATAGTAAACTTGAGAGTTTCATCAGATATATTTTATGTGGTTTTCATTTTGTGGGTTGTTTTTTTTTATTATTTATTATATGGTTCTGTTTTCATTATGCGGCATTAAGCACTTTGAAGTTGTGAACGCAAAGTCTCAGAAAATGGTTTTCCAAGGGATTCAGTGAACATGTTGCACAATGGAAGACAAGAGTGGACCATTAACATTTGCTCATGGATTATTTTTAGAGAACAGGATTCATTTTTTAAAGTGTGACACTGAAGAGTTTAAACTCTTTCTTATGATGTAAAAAATAGCTCAGCCATTAGAAAGATGAAGTTTAGCAGCGGAACATTCTTGTTCTGATTTTTAAAAGAAACTCATGTACCTCTGTTCCATTCCATCACTGTTGACAGTGAATATTTTGGTGAGAGAGAGCTGCTGCTGCTTGGTGCAGTGTGAGTCATTGCAGGTCCAGAAAAAAAAGTAGAGATGCTGTTGTTGTGTTAGCCAGATGACTTGTGTGAACACTAGTGATTAACTGTTCATTTTGATTTAAGTGCTTTACTATTAGCTTGACTCTTGGACGTGTTCCTAACCTATTCATTGCAATGTTGCCTTCTGCCCTGCTTGATCTTCCATCATCTCAATCAGTACTTTCTGTGCTATTGCTTTCTTCCCATTTGTTTTTCCTTCCTCCTGTCTCTGCTGCTCCTTCTGGGGTGAACCTTCATGTTGTTGCCTACATTCTCTGCTTAAGTTCTGTTAAAAGTTTCACAATTCTACCCTCATACTTTCTCTCTAGCAAGGTGAGGCTTCCTGCTGCCTCTCCAGCTCTGACCTGAAATTACTGTACAACCAAGCAAGATAGCTTGTTTTTGCTTCTGCATCTACAAAATTAAATCAATAATTAGTACGTTTTGTTCCTTTTTTTACAGTAGTTGAAAACAATCATCAGTTTGGTTGCCTCTTGATTAAGAGGTTACCAACCTGAAAATTTAAGGCTTCTGGAATGAGGAAGGGTGGGAGGACAGGCACTAAGAACTTGATGCATGTGCCTAAACATAATTAACTGGTACTGTTAAATGCCATGGGGTATCCTGAGAACTCTTAGCTGCTGTCCTGCTGGCCTCCAGATGAGATTCTGTTGGGCCATGGCTGGCCCATACCTGACAGTTTCACATGGTTTTATTGTTTTTTAGTCACTTTGGATATCACAGTTCGGGCTATCATCCATGTTTAGGCAGCAGAGTTGAAGCCTATGATTTTCTTTGACCAACTATGTGAAGCAAGCATAACGCTTCTGCATATGGAGGACTATTCATTGATACAGATAATTTCTACACAGAAGAACTGTGTCACTTCTTCCCTGGCCTTTAAAGGCTTTGTTTTGAGATTTGATGTGTGGTTTTGGGGTGTGTGTGGTTTTGTTTTTTGTTTTTTGGGTTTTTTGTTTTTATTTTTTAATTTTTATTTTTGTTTTTTGTTTTGTTTTTTGTTTTTTGCTTTTTAATTTCTAAGGTGTGAGCACTTCAAAGCAGAAACTGGTCAGGAAACCGGGGGGAAAAATTCCAGCTCCAGCCATAGGGAAAAGCAATGTATTTTCTCAGAACAATGCTTTGAAGTAGAAAAAGGAACTGTGAATTACTAAACTGAAACAAACCATATAGGAAATCAGTCCATAGTATGATGTCAACAAAAAAGGGAAAAAATAGTCATCACTTAGGAATTACTCTTACTATATTGCTCTAAATTATTTCAAATGATAAACCAGTTATTTCCATTAGTGAGTTTAATATGGCTCACAGTGGGCATTCTAACAGGTTTTGGAAGTTTGATAAGGGGTACCTGATCTCTCTCTATTGCATTAGCGTGGCAAGTCTGATATTGTTTGCAGGAGGTGGGAAAGGTTACACATAGGAATGAAGTAGAATATATAGAATACAGACGAATGGGCCCTGGTGGAAATACTCCTCTTTTGAATGAAACGTTTTCTTTTCATTATGTTGTGATTTCCCCAACTCTTAATTGTGACATGAATCAAATCCATACCTCTCAAACAAGGCAAGTGTTCAAACTTGTATTATTGCCAGTAGTAGTTCAGTCAGCCCATAGTAAAAAAAAGGTGACGAAATCTGACAGTGTTCCCACTGGCTACTTGGCTAAAGCAGCTTGGCTTTTAAATGAGTAATTAAAAAGAAAAGAAAAACAACCTGAGAGTGATGCAGTTATGAGAGGGTAATAGGATGTAGGATTGTGGGAGATTCCCTGGAAATGTCAGGGCTGTTTTTGAGCCAGGAGAATCCTTCATCTGAATGTAAATAGATTTTTCCCAAGCTGCTCTTCAGTATGTCATTTGAGTGGTTAGTACCAATGTAGAAGTGGGTGCACTGAATTTCAGCAGTGTCTATTCTTAGTTCTCTACCTTGTGAGAAACACAGATGCCTTCAGAACATGATGCATTTTATAATGAATTAGAGAAATAAATCTTGACTGAGAAGGTACCAGTAAAGGTATTTCTTTTGACTACACAGAGAGGAAACTAATCTGGCTAGTTTAAATTTGATCTCTGATTTTAAGATGGATTAAAGATAAGGTGAATACTTCTGTAGGATTTATAAAATGGGATAAGATCTCTGACAGACACAGAAATGCCATAGAAATTATGGGAATCACCAGAAAACTGTGTGAACTTCTGCCTGGTATGAGATGGTTAAATGCCTAAAAGCGCATGAATCCAAAATACTTTTTTGATAGCTGTGGCTGAAGGAGTTTTCATTATAGTTCCTTTCACTCTAGCTGAGCAGAGCTCTCATACCTGTTTGACCATGTCCAGCTTTTGAACTCATTTTATTTTTTAAGAGAGGCTCCAGAACAGTTTTAATAACCTGTTAGGTTTGGCAGTCGAAAGGGCTCATCAGGGACTTTGACCAGCAGCTGAGACCTTTACACAAGCTGTAGCTTTCTCTTCTCTTTCTCTCCTTTAAGAGCCTTGGGTCCACAATGAACTTCATGTTTGTGTAGACATTATGAACAGTAGTTTTTATTATAGGATAGGGTCTATATGTCATTAGGATACTGTGAGAGTTACTTTCTGTGCATGGTATGACACTTTGAAAATTACCATGCAAAGCTCAGAGCTTCATGGCAGAAAAACAAATACAGAAGGGTTTGGAGAAAGGATAAATGATATTACTGAGGATACTGTGATAGATTTATATGGTGCTCAAGAAGAGGGGTGTGTGAATCCTTGGGCATTGTATAGGAAGATTGGATTGCAGCAGAATGTGCTAAACCATTATTTTTTTTCTTTTGAATATTGTACCTATGGCATTTAGTTTGAATTAAGTAGGTAATGCAGTTGATCTGTTTCAGAGTACCAAGGAGAAAGTAATGGCCTTTTCTCTCAGAACTGAAGTAGAAACCTTTATCATCTACATCTAAAATAGTACAGAAGTGTTACATAATCTGCTCAAGTATATTGTCTTTTGGTGGAAAACAAAATGGCTGTTGTTGACCTAATGAAATGTATAGTCCCCCTACGCAGTCTTAGATATTGGGCATTGTTTAAACAGCACCTTCAAGAGAGCGGTATATTCACAAACAAAGCTAATGGAATAACATAGAATGGAGTTACATGTTCATAATGACACCAGTTGAGTAAATATGAAAGTTTACTGAGGACTTGCTTGACTTTCTGTAATTTTGGTCCATAGTCATATGCCAAACTTTAAATAATTTCAAGTTCAATCCATTAAGGTTCCAGTTTTCATTTAACATTGCAGTTTCAAATGGAGGGTGGGGAGAAACAAGGATATTATGGTGATTCCTGTTTTTTCTGTCTTGACATGTGAAGTAGAGCCTTTCCTGAAGAGTAAAGCTCAGTAAAATCAAAGTATTGTGGTGAGAAAAAAAAAAAGTGACAGATTGGAGTACTGTCCACATCAAACATTGACACAGTTCACTCAGACTTTTTTTTTAAACGTGCAGTTTGAGTACAGGGCAGTTCTATTATTTTTAAAGAATTGTTGGTGGGAATTGTTTGAGACAGGTAGATTTACATATGTCAGCAGCAGCAATATCTTTCACTAGTATTTTCTTCTCATGCTGCATTGTGGGTTTTGGCCTCCCACATTTGACTGGAAAAGTGAAGATGACTCAGTTTCAGGCTGAACTCAGAAACAAGTTCAAATGAGTCTAAATGGAACTATAAATCAATACAATGGAATCTTTTTTCCATTCCTGTCTAAAAACATGTTCTGTACCAGTTTTAGCCCTGCCTAGTGTTGTGCTTACTGAACCTTGCAGTTGCTGTGTTTGGTCTCCAGCCCTGGAAGAGCTAATACCTGTTCAGAGTCTAATTTCAGAAGCACAATTTTATTTAACCTGAAAGTCACCCTATAGCCTATTTCTTTGGTCAAGACACACAAGAAAGCCTTAGAAGACTTTTCTCCTGCATCTCTTCTTCATTGGAGGCACTTGGAGATAGGGTTTGCCTAACTCCTTGCCTTCTTTCTCTTAGCTGGATGCTTGAAGAGTTGTTAGCAGACTGTTTTAGGATGCTAAACTGGAGTTTCAGAGCTAATCTGTATCTTCTGCCGCTTACTCAAAATCTGAATGGCTGGAATGACAACTTCCATGCAGAAAGACTAAAAGGACATTTTAACAATACTTGCATTATGTTGTTCCTTTTGCATAGGTAGCAATTGTTTTCACAGCAATTTTGAAAATGCTGCCATCAGTTTCATGCTGATTATTAGGACTTTTCAGAGTATGTAAATTTACTTATTTTTCGTATCAGTATCATTGCTAAAAGTAAGTGAGAAGAAAAACAACTGGGTTTTTGGTTTTTTGTTTTCTTTTTCTCTCCCCCCCCCCGCAGCACTGAAGAAGCATTCCTGTTAACTCTCCATATTTTCAGTTTTAGAAGGATTGTGCTCCTTTGGGGTAGTTTGTTGTGCTCTCCAGATGGTATTGTGACAAAGTTTGTTTTCCATTAGATGCTGATTTGAGGGCAGCAAATATATTGCTTAGAGAAACAGAAGTTTCACTAGGCAAAACTGATGAGAAAACATTTTGCCCACTGCCTCACTTAAACTGATTATATTTGGCTTTGTTTATTTTCATATGCTTGTTTTGAAGTATGCATGTATGTATTTTAAAATGTTACCTTATTCACACATAATGTAATGCCAAGATCATGACAACTCCATAATTGTCCGTACTAAGAACATTCTTCACTATGAACCTTGTGCCATAAAGAAAATATATGAGGGAAGTACACACTCACACATATGAAATAATCTAATTAGTATTCTTCCTAGTAAATCTAAAAGGTGTGCATTACTGGTGCAGTGAGAGATAGAAAAAAGTTACCACCTACTGAAAATTTCCTGAATAATAGAAACACTTAAAAGTCTTTATGTAGATGTGTAAAAATGAGCTTTCACATTTTACTTCTGTACTGTAAAAAACCCCAATAGATACAGATGTAAAGACGAAATATTTTCATATATCAGCAAAGAGCACGAGGAGTTTCTTTCAAGAGATTATGACAGTGTCTTGAAAAGATCGTAACACATTAAAGTGGGACTTAAGTAGGCCAGAGATTTCTGTTCATACAAAAGATGTGAAAAAGTGAATAACTACTGAACTGAATTAACCTATTGCTGCTGCCTAGATTCTGCTGGCTTAGTTATAAACCTTCCACCTGTACTAGCTAGCTCTTGTAAGATGCTGAAATTCAAAGGGATGTACGTTCTCACCTTTTATTGCTTTTGCTAAGGATATTGTAACTGAAAAATATCCTAATGCATGAATTATGCTACGTTTGGAGCTCCATGCCTGAAGCAACTTCATTTTTACATTAAGGAAACCAATGATTTTCAGTGTAACGATGAAATTATTAAGATGGCTGAACAACTTTCATTTAAACATGTGAATTACCATTGTATATTTCCCCCTCACTCCACCTTGTTTCCTGTGTGCTGGCAAGCTTCTTAAAATGGTATATGGACAGTGAAAGAATCAATTAAAATTCTGTGGAGATCTCTGGCAGGTAATGCTAAACTTGCTTTCTCTGTTCTCTCCTGCTGTATATGAATTCTCCTTTTCTTCTGATTTATTTAAATGCCATCTGCTTGTCTTTTTAAACCATAACATTTCCAGATTCAGGATCAGTTCTGTGAAGACTGCGATTTCCGTCGCTCTCTCTGATTCTTATCAGTAACACTTCTAACAAAGCTGTCCTCATGAAGATGTATATTTGTCATAGTGATAGCACGCTTCAGAAAGTGTATTAAGCTGAAACAACTCCCACTGTTCAGCTAAAAAATATGTTCCTTGTCATATGCTACTCCTCACTGAAATTAAACTCGGGCAACATTTTAGAAAAATCCAGTTGCTTTTTCTCCTGGAGTGTTTAGCATGGCTGCATGTAGTTCTTTTTTTGTATGTTACTGAGCAGGTGAATCCTGAAATGGATGGGAGTGGGAGGGAAGGGGACAGATGCAAAAAAGAACTTAGAAATGTCTTCTGGAGACACTTGTCATTAGTTTCTGCAGCCACTTCTGTCTTTCTGGGGGACTTAGATAAATCTTTAGAAACTGTTTCCAAATAGTCCCTGAGTTTGTGGCTTTGGAACTGATCCTGAGTTCTGCAACAATAGAGGACTTACCAGGGAGAGGGATCACACCAAGAGAGCTCCTGATATGTATTTTATTCAGCAGGGGCTTTGGTCTATCACCAACACTATGACGTTAGGTGTCCTTTTGGAAATCACAATGTAAAAGCACAGGTAATTTGACAGAACTTTAGTTACACGTAGCTCTTTATGATGTGGCTCCCAAGCAGTAACAGAACTCAGTGGTTGAATTCCTCATACGAAATCATGTGAGATGTTTTCATAGTTGTTATAGTACCTAAGCACACTGTAATCACTGTTTACATGCAATGCATTTGCAAATGGAGAAACACCACAGTTCTGTTGTCCTATTTAGAGTCTCAGCTGAAAGCCAAAGAGTTCTGAGAGGTGAGGGCAGGCATATATTTTGCTGGTCAGACCTGTAGAAAACGTTCAGTTGCCAGATAGAATTTGAGTATGTATAGAAACAGAAGGCAGCTGGAACTTGCATCCTTTCATGGTTAAGTATTGATGATTAAGTTTCATGTGAGGTGAAATACATGAAGTGTATACATACAAGTGACTGCAATATTTCCTGCTTTGAAATTGATCTGAGAGTTGTTCTTCCTAGGATGCTAATTCTCAGATGTGGAAATACATAAAACTTCACAAAACTGTCAGCCATAACTTAGATACATAGAAAAATGCATTATATGTCTTTTCACTGCTAATGTAAAAGTTATTTCCTAGCCATCTTTTCTCTATATTCTTGAAATGTTTTAAGATTTGCTTCTGTCTTAAGGTAATCACAGACAATTGAATTTTATGAAGAAGCAGGCTGTTACTCAGTAACAAACAGATGCATTAGAAATGCAGTTTTATGCTTCATGCTGTATCTCCAGGATTTTCTGTAAAAACCATAGAACAGTTTCCAAGTGATTAAAAGCATCTGAATTGTGCAAGGTACAATTGATAGCAAAATGATCTTATGTGGCTCTTAATAACACCTTCCAAAGACAAGAATGTTGCCGAGTGATACTGAAGGCTATTTGAAATAGCTCTAAGTCATTCAGAGTAACAGTGAACAGACAGCTTTCTGTAATGCTTATATTGTATTTGGGGCAACTGGATGGAAGTCCAGACCCAGAAAAATTCAGTGTTTTATCTTTGCCAGTCTATTTCTTTTAAAAATAAAGAGGAAAAAAAAAGCTTGCTCTTTGCAATCAAAATACAATTGCTGTGTGACAGCTCTGATGTGGAGTACAAAATGGTCAAATCCAAGTACACAGCTGGAGGATAATTTAATGTTGCAATAGTGAAGTGGAGAAAAATAGCATTACAAGTGAGTAAAATGTAATTTTAAACAATAAAAGCAAATTTTCTTACAAGTAGTTCTAACCTCTTGAAATTTTACGTATACTTGTCTGTGAATGTTACTTTAATATTAGTCTGTCTTTCCAACCATACTTGTAAATGTAGACACATGCAAGCATATATATCCTGGCTGCATTTTATGACAGTAATCCTATAATTAAGATTGTAAGGACACTTATCTACAGATAAAATTCAGGTCCGCAGATGCCAGACCTTTATGGAGGCTCTCCCAAGCTATAGTTCTCACCTTTCTGGTGTCATATATAATGGGTCTAAGTCTGATTATGAAACCAAGAAGTGTGCACCATGGGGTAGGGAGTCTGGGAACTGTGCCTTACTTAGAAGCATGAGATGAGTGTGGACATGTGGATAATGAGACGATTGGTTGTGCTCGTTTTTGCTGGTGTGAAGTTAATTTTCTTCATGGTGGCAGGTGTGGGGCTCTGTGTGTTTTTATTTTTTTGTCAGTAGCTCTGTGTCTCATGCTCTGATGGAGAAGTTGCATGAGTGCATTTATTTTGTATGCAGTTCCTTCCTTTCCAATGACTGACAGTTCTCTAGAGGTGTGTGTGGAGTATCCCACTAATGGAAGGGGATCTTCTTCATCCTCTCACAAATCTGTTACAGGGGACATGCTCTCAAATGCATAGTGTGTTGCATTTCTTTCAGTGTGAATAGGTTGCATTTTTGGCATCTGTATTACAAAGTTGTGCCTGTAAAGATTCTTTCTTTCGTCCTAGCAGATTTAGTAAAAATGTAACAGCAGATGCACACATCGAATTTTATAATAAAGAAATATTAGAACCTTGGCATACACTTTATGCTGATCACCGAGTTTTACTTCAAGATCTAATTATAATATTTTCTCCTCTTAGCACTCTTGGGGAGGATTGTCTGTACGGGCTTGATAGCTGAGTGTCATTATTATAGGGCTAATTGCCTTTGTCATCCTTTTCTGGTCTTTCTGGGTGTACCATTTTAGGATGGCAGTGGCCTCTGAGTCAAGCTGTTTTCTCATTTGTATGTTACACTTCTATGTGGTGTACTATGTTTTTCAGACTCAGTTAGCAGGAAGCTGAAGCTGAATCCTGTACCTGATTGTTTAAAACTACCATCTGAGATTTATTTGAGATTAAAAAATTATGTGTGCTCAAAATGTAATAAAATTTTAATGGATTTTAGCAGCATACTAAGATTCGTATTCTTGAAAAAGAATTTCTCTCTAGCAGCTAAAATAGAGATGAAAAAGGATTTCCCTCCTTCCTTTATTTATCTCACCTGAAGTCACACTTTATGACATTTGGGATTATGGATTTACTTGGACTTTATCTTGAGTGTTTGGTTTGCCAGGTAGATAGAACAGCTGAATCTGTGGATACTACCTTCTCTACTCTACAGTGTTAACTTCTGCGTCCCTGCCAACATGATTGTGAAGGAACTATAGTTGTAGCACTCAACAGCATATATATATAAATATATATATATATAACTTTTGTTTACCTTCTCCGCTCTTGACATCATTTTTATGTCCACTGGAACTGTTCTAACATTAAACCCATCTCTCCATCTTTAAACTCTATTACAGCAATCTTTGCTCAACATCTTCCTTTCATGTTTTTATGCATTGTGATGAGCATTGAGATGGGGAATCCCAGGTGCCGTTAGACTAGAAGTTCAGAATGTGGTTGGAGAGCTGCCAGGAGCTGGGATGAGTTGCAGATTGGAGAATCAATATGAACTGCCTGACTTTACTTGTGGGCCTTGGTCGTCCAACATGGTTGTCCTTGGTACTCAGTATGAATACTTGATTTATGTTTTAAACGCGATGAAACAGAAACATATGCTCAAAGAAGACGATTTCAGACATGAAGATAATGCTGTCTGCTTGTTTTTAAAGGTGATGTCTCACTTAGGCCTTGAGTTTATCGTAAACCTGATTTAGAATGTTTCTAGTTAAGGGATTTTATTCAGTTGGATCAGACTATATTGTCTTCCTTTATGTGTCTTTTAGATGGTGATGTAATTAACAAAAGTTAATTTCTTTTCCTGTCTTGTTTGCCATCCAAAGCAAAAATATTGAACAATTTTAGAAGATGAGATTGGGGAACTTTTGTAGGCTTTATTATGTAGACAAAAGAACTTTTTAAAACAGGAGTTTTGTATAAACAATGGAGCTATAGTGTATGATCAGTGCATGTGGGTTTGTGCTTAAATTTCCCATTACTGTGTACAAAAACTAAGTAAAACATATTGAGATCAGAGTACTTTAAATTTTTTTTGCACTCGTCACTATTGATTAATGTACCATGCTACTAATAGCACATTTGTGTATTGTGGGCTGCCTCAACTAGGCTGTAATCCCATCAGCTCTCATCAATCAAACATGGCTAGGCATGACCAGAATTTCTATGGAGGCTGTCTTGTTGGGAAAACAGTATTTTAATTCAATTGATGGTCTGCTTCTGAACAACTCAATTCTGCTTTTGCAATAGGATGGAATAAATGCAAAGAAATCCTTCACCTTGTCAATGCCTTAAAATAGTTGCCCATTTGGTGAGGTATAAATATGGATACTTAGATTTGGTGAAATTTCTCCATAGTGTAAATTGTGTCAATTGTGTCAATGATTCTCCTGCAACTAAAACCCCACTAAGCCAAAACCACTTCAGAATAATAAATAAAGTGATTAAGTCAACATTGAAGTGCTATAAAATCTGTCATCACTCACTTGTTATCCAACCTAAGTTCTCTAGTTCACATAAAATATAATTTGTAGGCTTATTTTTTTTTCAAGGAAATAATATTTTTGGATGCACAGAATTTCTGTATGTTGTCTATTGAATATATATAGCATAGAATATGAAATTAAAGTCTTGTATTATACTATAAATGTCAGAATAAATTACATGCTATATATATTTTTGTATGGTGATGAGTAATGCTGAAAGAATATCTTTGTGACCAGAAATATTTGGCATTATGAAGTACAATGGCTATGAGGTTGTAGGTTTTATAAGAGCTTGCAAATTTGATTTATAAAAAGATTAACAACGCTGCTAAAGAGATTTTCTGGAATAGGCAACATTAGAGTGTAGAGTGATATCCAAATATGTTAAAAACATTCCCATTGAATAACAATTGGAAAAATATTCTTGTATTTTGTGGTTAAAATAATGGTAATAATTTTTGGTTTTTACATAGCAGTAGACATTTTTAGAAGAAAGGCAGTTTTAAAATGTATCCAGTGGGGTGTTTTTTAGGACTGTTAACTGGCATATCCTCAATGGATATAGAAAATTGCTATTTTTTTCAGTAAGAACATAATAGAAGAGTTGTGCAGCCCTGTAGATTCAAATGAATAATTTGTCAATGGAGATTTCAATTCAGGAGCTATTTCAACAAGTCATATGTTTGAATTTAAGTACATGGTTATTTTTTGCCACCTCAAACCTAATATGTTGAAGTACCTCATTGCTGTGGACTTTTAAATACAGTAAGTGGGAGATGCCAACAGGTGATTGGTATCTGCAGTGGTATTAAATTTACAGAATGTTTGGTAGCTAACAGATGCCAATATCAATGTGCTTACAGAAGAAATATTTAAAATTCATGTAATAAAATATAAATGAAGAAAAAGTTGAACTAGATGCAATACATTTTTTTTACTTACAAGAGACTTCACTTTTGAACAAGCATGTAAGCTGACCTTTTTGGCATCGCCTGTGCTGAGGTTTATAATTCATAAGAATGGAAAAAACTCAGGTGGTAGGAAATGGTTTGCAATTGGCTATGGTAAGCTTTCTTGGCAAAATATGAGCACTTAGAACAAATTTTCAAACACCTTTTTCCTGATACCTGGTTGCAGAAGAAACTGTGTTTCAAATTTCCTTCAATAGGAAAGAATTTTGTAGAATATTTCAGGTAATGAAGATGCTTAAGACAGTTTACTTTCACTTGTGTTTCATGGAATTTTTGATATGGATTTTCAGCTGTAAGTACACCTTTCCTCTGGAATTTGTAGCGGAGGTCTTGGTTTACATGTCTTTGCCTGCAATGACAAGTAAACTATAAATTATATTAAAGTGCATGTACAGTTCATAAAAAGGTGGTCTTCTAATTGATGTCATACTGTTAGATATCCAGGAGTACTAATGTTCGTGTTGGCGCATGGTACAACTGTTTGGGGTCACCTTCTCACCTAACATCTGCCTGAGGCGTCTCTGGCTCATTTGGACAGCATTTCAGTGTAGTATGGCTCTGTACAACACTGTCCATCAGGATTTTCCCATCCTTAGCAAGAGTAACAAAGCAGTAAGCCTTTTCATCATCAGTTTGGTTTCTGAGAAGTTACTGCCTTAAGGACCAAATCTTAGGTTAGTCAAATGTAGATTCAAATTAAAGAAAAAAAATCAGTTTGCTTTCCAGACTGAAAAGAACTCTTCACTTGCGCTTTTGAATCCACGGTCTCCTTCTGAGTCCTCAAAGCTGGGAAGTCTTCCTTGTTGGGTCCTCTCAGACTTTATTTTGGTATGTAATTATACCGTACATTGACAGCTTCCAGAAAAGTCTGGATTATGAAGCAGCTCTGCCCATTACTGCTTGTTCCCACTTTCCCCACACATGGACCATTAAAATGGTTATTAAATATTGCTGTCAATCAGCTTGTTGAAATGACTCAAATAAAAATAAGCTGCTTGGAAAGATTCTCCTGGACCCTGGGATCTTTTTAAAACATAAACATTAAATTTTAAAAAGATACATGAAAGGAGAAGACACGTTACATCAAATAATTAATACCTGTCCCCCCCAGTATCTTGTATATTAATGTGAGGGAATATCTCATGAAAGAGTGCCCAGAATCACTTACTCAAAATGCAAAAGCAATGGACAGAAGTCAGCATTTCTCTAAACCAGATTTATAATCACTGTGTGGTTCTTTGTCAGACCCCTTTCTAAGAGTCAGATTTTTGCTGTGATTGGTTTGTTTTCTTTTGCTTTCTGCCAACAAGTGGATATTTTATTAGCTTTCAAATTTTTTTGTGCATTTTTGTCATTTGTGTGCAAATGCATAAGGAGTTTAGCTAAAAATTTCTGTTTGCCTTTGCAAAGGAGGCTGAATTAAGTTACCATTTTCAGTGTCTCTGGGATAATATTAAGGTAGCTGGAGAGGTAAAGGAACAGATTGTTATTGTTGCTAAGAAGTTGTTAATCAGGTAAGAATTGTTCTACCTCTGTTTTTTTTTTTTCCTCTCTCTTTCTGTGAGATCTTTTGTCAATCTCATGTTGACAAGACAGCAGTGAAAAAGGTTGTTGAGAAGAATAGGGCTGTAGTCCCTTGAAGAACTGGTATAGGGCCCCTGTACACTGACATCTAAGGATACCATAATCCAAGTAAATTATGTAAAAAGAGACAGAATCATTTGCATTGACTTTTACTAGCTGACAAAGCAAATTGTCTTTTCTATCATGTTGTGGAGAATTTACATTATTTGTTAAATGATTTCTAGAATTGAATAAAAGCATCTGGAGGAAATAATCACAGAGAAAAGCCCAAGGGCTAATCTTCAGATACAGCAAAATAATTGGAGCTTTAGCTATACAGGTTGTTTGAAGTGTAATTCCATGCCCAGAGGAGCCAATGGGAGAAACCTGAAATGGTTTCCACAGACATTGATTCAAAGCTTTGAGCTGGCAGAAACAGCAAGCCAATTTCTTGCAACTCTTCTCTATGTAAAGTGCTATACTGTGCTTTTATCAGGCAATTTTATAAGCTCAGAATTTCTTCACAAGCTCTAATCCATCTCTTAATGCTAGGTTTTTGACCAAAGAATGTTCCCTGACCTTTGTTGCTTTCTTTTATGGCTAGAAACAATCTTTATTGCAAGGAAACACTACATAAATCCCTAGAAAGAAACTGTCTCTATATAGGGTAACTGATTATCCCTTCCTGTGTCAAAACCATGGAGCAAGATTCTCAAGAAGCAGAGTCTTTGTGCAATAGCTGAATGAATATATGTCCTCTTCTGAGAGTAGATCCACACTTTGGTAGGAGACTCTGGTAGATTATGGGCTTCCTAAACTAGTCATGCTGTCCATGTGAAGTAGGTTTATTGTACCCATGTGCTTCAGACAGGCTGGCAGCATTGCAAAAGTGAGGTGTCTGGTGGGCTACTGAGAGAGGGACTAGTGCTTTACTTTAAATGTTGTTAAAGACAGAATTTTGAAATCTGGGGACACCATATGGCACATGGCAAAAAGCTTCTTCAAATTTCAGTGAATCCCTGTTCACTAAAAATCTGACTCCAGATTCAAGTTTGTAGATGGTAGCTGTGAATTTGTATTCCCTTCTGGACTGGAGAAGCAGCTTTCAGATTTCTGCATGGCCTATAAGCAAATACATAGAAATCTGTATGCAGCATAGATCTTTTGCTGATCATGTGCCCCTGTCAAGTTGTTGTGTTGCAAACAGTCAAGACCCTCCTCACTGCTTCAAGGGAGGGGGGCTGAACTTTACACCTGGGTTTCTGTAGGACACTGTCAGAAAGGCTTCCCTTGGTTTCAAATAGATAGGCAGCACTACCTTTTCTTTCATGGCATCACCTGCATGTTGTGGCTGTAGTTGGATCTGAGGAAATAAGGACAAGAATGACATTACTCTACAGCAGCATGATTATTTGGGAGCTTTTTGTGTTTCTTGAACTGTGGGAGACAAAGCCAATGACATGTACATCACTGCTGCTGTTGCTCTGTTATCTCACTCATCAGTGAATCAGCATTTCTAGAAGGAGATTCCTTAGCCAAATCTTGTGTTATCTGGGGAAGTGCTGAGTCAGTAAGTTATTCCTCCTAGCTGGCATTTCACTCTGAACACCAAGGAGTATGTTTCCTTCAGTGTGGTGTCCTTTTGGAAGACAGCAGAGAAAGGAAATGAAAAAAAAGCAAAAATAGAGTTTACTTTAGCTATTGATATCTAACTGCTGTAGTGCTTGCATGAGCATCCCAAGCTCTCTCACAGGTATGGGGGGACTTATTTTTCTCCATGTTCATTGTGGGAAATGTCAAGTGATAGAAGCATGTTTTAGTCATATTTCTGTTTGTCTTCCATGTGTTCTTCCATAGCACCTATGTGGTATATGGATGCTGGTGATTTGTGGAGCAGACTCTTCAGAATCAAAGCTGTTACTTTTTGTACTATATGTTAAAGGAAACATACAGAACTCTTCTTTTGGTGTCAGGTTTCTGAAAGGGCTAAGAATGTCTTCAGTTTACTAGGCACACGTGTGGTATTGGTACCCTTCAAATGAGTGACCAAGACACAAGCACAGGCAAACAGAAATAGTTATGTATCTCTGAGTGCCACTAGTTGTCTTTTTTTCCCCCAACCTGAGATTTCTTCTAAAATGCTGTTGGATAGCAGGCCCAGAAGGATAACTTGTACACCTACTATAAATATTTTCACAGTAGTAAAAATGACTGGCAGTGGAACTGCCCTGAATAGGAGAAAATACAGTTTTTTAGAACTAAGTTGAGAGGATGCATCATGTAGCTGGGGACACAGCCTGGCAAGGGACCTCCTGAGTTGTTGCACCCAGTTCTACTTCTGTGTTTGACAGCCAGCTATATCAGCAACTCATCAAACTCCAGTTTAAATATGTCTAGAGTCTTCTGATTCTGATATTCCTGTCATAAAAAGTTCTCAATTCAGAATTTCTTGACAGAAGTCCATCTTGTGAAGTCTGAATTCTGGCTGTGGTGGCAAATAGGGTTCTTCAGGTATACCGTCAAAAAGTTCATTGTGGCCACAAATACTTCATTTAACCCTATTTTTTGGAAGAAAATTAAAACGTTAATTTTAAAGCCTGCCATATGGAACATTAAATACACAGCTTTGTTGTTTCTTCCACAGTAAATAAATCCTGACATGGTAAAGGAATGAGTGAGCTGTCTTTTAGCAAATAGCTGTGTACTTCTTGGACTTGATAGCTTTCATTGGTCTGTAAGGAGTGGGCAGTAAAGAAAATGTGCAAGTAGGAAAGACTGTACCTAGACCTTATGTGTAGTTCATTACTTTGAAAGAAAACATTTTGACTTTTTGCCATACCTTAGGCCTGGAGCAGAAAGGAGAAACAAGTCAGAGAAAAAAGGCTCATTGTAATCAAGGGAAAGTCTGACAATTTAGGCATGACATGGTAACCTGTTTCCTCTTAGGACCACTAGCAACTTAGAAAATATGAAAAATGGAAAATCCAGATGCCCTGGGTTTGGTACTTACATTAGATGCTACTACTGAGGTCCAGGAATAACAGTAACTGTATCAGGTATGTTGTTTCTATTTTGTGGAATACTATCATAGGCTATTATTTTTCTTTTTCAGACTGTCAGTTCCACTCCTTTACCAAATCCACTCATTTTTTTTCTACTTCATGTACTGTTAGGGGCCATGCTTAGCTTTACTATAGACAGTTCTTTCCCAGAGCTGGGTATTAGAAAATCCACACTGTTGCTGGGGAGGCAGATTAATTTGTAAAACCTGGCGTTTCCAGTTCTCATCAAGGCCAGAACCTTGCAGGTCAAGTGAAAAGGAAGAGTCAGATGAATAAAAGCATGAATTTATAGTAGATTACCTGAGATTTTTTGAGATATGTAAGCATTCTTGCTCTAGCACATAACACCTGCTGATTGACAGGGATGGAAGGGCAGAAGGGAGAGAGAGGCTAACAAATGAAAGAAAGGATGAGGTTGTGCTGTAGGTTTTTTACAGCTGTTCATTCCCAATGGTGATACTTACTGAAGTATTTGCGTAAAGTAAGATGTAAGAGTTACATGGTTACCAGAGGGGATGAGGGATTGTATTTTCTGATTCTGGGTGCAAAGTCAGCTTAAGATATTTTTTAGGGTATCAATGTACCCTTCCAGACAGGATTAAGATCAGTTCATCTCAAACTCATTATCATCCCAAAGAGACTTGTTACCACCATAGTTGCTCTCAGTAAAAAGACCATGTTGCCTTTTGTGTGGGTCACACACGTCCTATGTGTGTATCTCTATAAAATAAAAGACTAATGTGTTTCAGTCAATGTCAGGCTGTGAATATGGAACTGTTCAGTCTTCAGTGGGATGAGTCTTAGGCCTTGTAGAAAATAGTTTGTTGAGGGTTCACTCATTGTCAGTCCAGGCAGCCAGCACTCTTTGAGTGTCACCTCTCACATTAGCACTACCAAAGCAGGACATGCCAAGAAGATGGTTGGCAGTACTAAATTTGTTCCTGCCTGGATTGATGCCTACAAATAAGAGTTTTTCTGGCATAAGATGCAGAAGCGAGAAAGACTGAAAAGTGAAGAATTCTGATTACAGATCTGGGTCATAGGAAAAAGAATGTACCTTGTTATTTGGACTCGTTTCTGGTCAAGAGTTGATGAAGGAGAAAAGGCCACATGTGAAAATCACAGTTCACAGTTAGAAAAACTACTGGTTTACTAATTAAACCATACGGTGTGGTAGAAACTTCTAAAGCTGGTTTAAGTTCAAAGTTTTTCCTTCTCTTCAAATTATCATTATACTTTTTAACTGCAAGCTGCTCTTTTTATTTAGGACATGAGTATGTTTGTTTCACTTTAACTCAATTTAGGGCTGATTTAAAAATAAATAGTTCACTTCAATATGCTTCCTGTTGCTTGTAATGGTCCTTAAAAATGGCGTATTGGCGTACTGTATTAACTAAATAACCCTGCTTCCAAATTCAAGAGCATAAAAAGAAGCTATTTCTCTGCTTAAATGGTATTGAATAGTTTTTGATTCATTGATTTGGAGAAGTGTCCTCCAGTGATAACGAGGGAAAGTCTTTGACATGTGGTTAGTAACGTTTGTTAAGTGAAGGTTTGCACACCTGAGCATACAGAGTAATTCTCTGTGATTTCTGCGGGATACGTACAAGAATAAGTGCAATATAATAGAAATGTGGATGTGTAGGAGAGTGAGACAGAGAAAGACAGATCTGCAGTGCTGCAATGAAGGCAGAACTCATATTCTAGAATGCCCTAGGGACTTGATGGCATCAGTTTACATTTCCTAGGCCTGTTTTGCAGAGAAGACAACTATTTTCTATTTTTTACCTGTAAATGGAAGTCTTTTTTCTTTGGCTTATGGATTAGCATTGTTGACAAAGTACTCATGAGTTGCCTCCAGGTTGTTGCTGTAAGTTGAAAGCCACCGGCAGTTTTGTTTGTTAGAGGATGAAACTGTTTAAGAGATAAAAAAGAATAAAGGAAGGAAGAGGGGGAAAAAATGTAGGGTTTCCTAGGGGGTTGTTTTAAAATGTTATCTCCTTGCTTTGCACCTGCTGAGAAATTAGAATTTAAGCACACCTCAGTTCCCTATGGCTACTTGCTGTCAGTGCCTGTTTTGGCAACCTCTGAGCAAAAAGCGTGAAACAGCTTTGATTCTCTTTCTTCTCCCCTCCTTCCCATCTGTTGCTTCACTCTGGATCATGAGGTGTGCCAGCCTCCTTGTGCTGGGAGTGAGATCAAGCAGAGGCTGTTCTGTCAATGCTGACAGTGTCTGAGACCCCTATAACTGGCGCTATCTGCAATGCTCTGGATATCAGCCAAGGATCAGTGCAAACAGAATGGAGAAACACTTGCAGCCTTTGCATTGGTGTGAGTGGGTTTTTGAGAAAAGAAGTCTGGTTTTGAAAGCTTCTGGTGATCTCCTTGTGAGGCAGTAAGAGCATTAGTGTTCTCTGGGGCTGGTTTTAGGGTTAAAGTTATGCAACCAGTGCTATATAATTTTTCCGGCATATACCACTCTAGGACTAAGGTCAGGTAAAGGCAAAAATGTATAGAAAAGGCTGGTACATGTACACTTCAGACTGAAGGCAGAGAAGATATTTTATCTTTTGTTCTTGACACATTTTCCACCAAACCTGAAGCAGAACAGGTGTGGCCAATTCAAGGATTCTGGCTTTCCTGGGAACAGTGCCAGATATGAATGACTTGAGAGTAGGGGAGATATGACACTTCCTTTGTTAGCTGTATACTCATGATTTTGAAGTGTGATTATGAAATTCTCCTTGTAACACATAAATTGAAAGATTTTATTTAATTCTAACTGCCATTTCTGCAGAAATTAAGGTTCCTGTCCTAGTTATAGGAGTATAGAAAGCTAGCTGATCTGCCTAACTATTAAAAGTTCATAAAGGCATGTTACATAAACACAGCTCTCCAAATTTGGCTGTACGTTTCAGTAGTGAAGGCTGATTTTTTTCCCTGTTGTAATGGTTCATCCTGAATTTTCTTTGTAAAGTGGGCAGAAAGGGTAACATGCTTTTTTATTTCCTTGTTTTCAGGAGAAAAGGAGGCTAACAACAAAGACAAGTGTGTTTCACAACTTGAAATTATTCAGATGAGAATTATTCTGAGAGATGGAATTTAAAATTAAAAATTTCTCTCTTTCTTACTTCTTTCTAGTTTCCTCTATTTTTATCCAAAACTGTTTGGCTTTGAGACTACAAAATATATTATTAAGGGGGTTTTTCACAGAGCTTTTATTAAAGAGAAGGATAAAACTGTAAATTAATTCATGCAGAACTACAGTTCATCAAGTCCTGCAAGGGACACTACTACCTCTGATGCTCATTGAAAGTGGTAGGAGATTAGTTTGAAATAGATAGAAGAAAATACTTTTTAAGAGTATCTAGTGAAGTTCAGAAGATAATTTTTGATTAATTTGCTCCAATAAGAGATTGGATGGAAGTTGCAACCTTTTTATCAATTTTTGAAACTGATACTGTATTTAATAAAGATGTAATTTTTAATATTTTCAGGGCACACTAGTGCTTTCAATCACGGCTTTGCTGTTTCCTGGATATTGAAATGGCAGTTTTTACATGTTTGTTTGTCTCTGACTGTAACTGCTGGATATACTTGTGAAATTAAAAGGAAATGAACAGCTCTTGCAGTTTCCAAAACTGTCATGCCAAAATAAATCATGAGCATAATTTGGGAAACTTGTCAGACTGTAATTAGGATTAGTTTTATTGAAGACTGTGTTGTGGTGGTTACTAAGCAAAAGATAGAACATAATTAATGACAGCCGCTTTAAGTCACCTGGTATTATATGCCTTTTAACTGTTGATTTATTGATGCAAAATTACAACGAGGTGCCAATGTGTGCAAGTTCAGCATATTTGGGTGAGCCATTCAATCACCTTGAACATATTTCCTATTTGGTCTGGCAGACACAGGTCTGCATCAAGTGACAAAGGAAGATAGATGTAGTCTGGAACTGTGCAGAAGAATGCTGCTTCAGGTACGTTCTAAGTCTGTGTTTTTCCTTAGCAGTTTAGTGCTTTACCAGCACTAGGTTTGTTCATACACCTATACAGAACCTTGACATAGTCAAGAAAAAGCACATTGCAGCAGGTCTGCCCCTGTAGACGTAGTGTTGCAAGCAAGAAGATCAGGGGTCCTGCTTCAGCCAGAGTAACAGTCAGACTACTGCAAATTCAGTCAGAAGCCTGCTGAAAACAATAGACCTGAACAGAGTATGAAGTCTAGGAAGGAGCAGGTTATTACAGCTTTATGTCAACATCAGTGTGTTTGTTTCATCCTCAGATCTGATCACAGATATGTATGCATGGTTTTCTGATATACTTTTCTGATATACTGGTAGGAGAGGGAGGGATAGAAAATTACCAGACATGCAAGAAAACAATTGAAAAAAATAATCTGGTCACCTTCAATTGCAGATGCCTACTTAATAGTAATTTAGTTCAGAAGAAGCCACAAAATACTTCCTAACTGCTTGCAGCATCCTTAAAACCTTTAGTACAAAAGATAAAAGCCTCAAAAGTTATGAAGAAAACAGGGGAGACCAAGAGGTCTAAATTTTCATTGTACTTGGAAATATGTTAAACAGAATTTCTCATATGAGCCTGTTACGCTGATCATGTATCACTGGATAGACTAGACTAGTAAAAGTACCACGACCTGTACCACCGTGACCTAGGGGAAAGCTCCTGGCATGTCAGTGTGAGGTGCTAACAGAGTATGAAAAAGATGGAATTGCTGATTCTGCATAAGAAAGGCTGGTGAAATTATTCCTTTGGGTCTTTGATTATGTGCACCCAAACGACTTTCGAGGATTGATGACGCAACTACTTTTCTTTTTTGGGTGTCACATGAAATTCAGTTCTCTCTTCAGTTTTTCTTTACTCCCTTCCAGCATCCAAACACAGAAAATTGCAAATATATTTGCAGTAATCTAATGTAGTCAGAAAGGGGATAAAGAGTTTTGATCAAGAGGGAGTGAGACATCATTAAAGTACTAGGAGAGGAGACAACAAATATAATGAGCTATAAAGAGATATGCTGGATTGACAGCGAGGGTTATAGGGAGGCCAGAATGTCTGGAGAAGCTTGGATTCTCACCAGGCCCAGTCATTACAGGGATTCGTGTGCCTGGAGACGTGCTCTCTTAACTGTGATTTCAGCAGTATTTTTGTGAACAAGATTGCATGCTGATACAAGTCAAGATAATTCTCTGGCTATGGAAAAACACTTCAAGAGCTTAAATGTCTAGGAATGACACTTTGCGAATTTCAGAAGAATTGATACTCTGTAGACTACGTAGCAGAATTCTGTGATAACTTTTGTTATGAAGGTTCCTTGTCTTTCTTCATTCATTGATAGAATATATTTCTATAATTATGCATTTCTGTGTATTAGAGATTGCATACAATTAATTAATTAATTTGTTTGTTTTCAATTGAAGCTAACCCATACATTTAGTACAAAAAATAGTTAATATAAAATGATGAGAGAATATCTCTGGAAAAAAGCCAAGCATCTAGAACATTAAATACCAAATGGAAGAATGTTCTCTTCTGGATCCTAAAGTGATGGTTGGGATTTTTCATCTTTTGTCTGATGCTTCTAAAGTTTTCCATTGGTTACTTCAAGTGCAGAAGTTTAAAAGGGCTGGTAATAATCTTGTACCTCACCACTTTGTCAAGCATAGTACTCTGTTCACTGAAATTTCTATTGTCACTGCAACACTGAATCTTTACTTGTAAATTAAATAGCAGTTCCTTGTGCAGCATATATCTGTGGCAAGAGACAAAAGTGTCTTTTAATAAGTATGTGTTTAATTTTTCCTTGCTGGCAGGTTAGCTGGTTTTCTTTAAGCCCCTAGTAATTTGTCTCTGTGGATGACTGTCTTTGGTCATCACTGTCATACCTTCAAGCTGACATCAAGCTGAACTCCCAGGCAGCACAGACAGCAAGGAATGTACTGAGATCATGTACAGTAATGCAAAGTACAGTACCATTCCTGTCATCTTTGAAGAAGAATGCATCATACTTATTTTAAACAGTTTTACAGTTTTTGAAACTTTAAAGAAGACAAAGTTGGGATTGGAATATACATAAAGAACTAGTTACAGCTGTGGATTTTATTCCAGCTAGCCAGAGGGGGTTCAGCACCTTTGAAGGTATTAAACAAAATCACCCTTGTTTGTTTTAGCTCTATTTGAAATGCAGGTGGGGTGGGGGAAAAGAATCAATGTTTACTAAAAGAGAGGGAACAAAACTGGCTTCAGGAGTAAAAGATCTTGAGGAGTATCAAAATATTAGCATGAAAAAAACCAAACAAATTTGCCTCTTAACAGAAATACCTGTAATGTGCCTTCCATCAAGTAAAGGCAAGATATGTAGAGGATTCCTCCACTGATACAATTGTTAGTGTGTAATTTAAACCAGTACATTTTTAATACATGCACCAAGAAAGAATCCCTCAGTTCTCCTTTGTTTTTCTTCATCCTCTTCTGCATCTCTCATTTGCATTCTCAGATGCCAGTGAAGCACTAGACTGATCTTTCACATACTAAATAATTCGCTTTAAGCACATCCTTAGTCCTTTTGAATCTGATTTCTATTTGAACCAGCAACCTGGTTTATATTGTTCCAGCACTGAAAAGGGACCATAAGCCATATGTAAACACTACTTCATGCAGTCTGTTTCATAGCCTGTCTTTTAGGAGGAAAAGACCACATCCTCAGTGTGAAGGAGAATTTGGTTCAAAGACCTCAGTGTGTATCTTGCATACATTCAGTGCAAATGATTTGATGACTTGGTGTACCTGGCTTACTAAGTTCACCACAGAACTGCAATAGTCCTCTGCATGGTAATACTAAGATTTTTAAGAATGCTTCCATGGTGCACATTGAATTAGCTGTATACTCTGAACTGTCTTGATAGGAGTCAAAACAAAAAGACTTCGTAGATTCAGGGACTATTAGATTCTGATTCCATACTAGCTATTCTTTTGTGCCTTTCACTATGCTGAAGATCTAGCAGGTTATTCTCTTTCTTTTAGCAGTCATTACAATCTTGTTTTGTGCAAGTTATTCTTAGTTTTCTGAAAAGTCTGTACTCTCAGTCATGGTCTACATCAAACATTACCGATGCAGCAAAATCTTTAATTGGATTTTTTTTTTTTTTTACTTCTAAGAGGAATGATCACAAATTGTTTCTTCTGTAAATAATAATGAAGCAAGATGGTATGTGAAAATTATGATTCTAACAAAGAAAAGTCATCATAATAGAAACATTTTAAAATGGGACCTGTATTATCTTAATGTAAATTATTCATCAGTTATCAAGTTTCAATGAGGTTTATGAACCTAACTTTGTTATGGTTCTTTAATATAACTTTAATATAACTTTAATGTTTAAATCTATGATGCAGAGAATGCAATTCTACTCAGGGAAATCATTCTGATTTCTGTATAATTGGAAAAGTTTATGTATTCAGTGGGCTAGTAGTACTGAGAGCAGACATGTATCTCCATGACTTTGTAATGTCACAGTATAACATGGGGCATAAACAAGATTGTACTTGGACAAATAGTGCTGTTTTAGGAGAAGAACATGCTACGTCTGTTTTGGTATCTTTCTTTTTGTCAGGGGTTGATCAGGAAGGTTCTTAGCTTCTGTACCTGCCAGATGCAATTGATTGTACTGAATTTCTATCTGCTTTATGTTTGCTTTACTCCAACTTCTTTTTATGGCTTCTTTTGCTTGTTCAGTTTTTCTTCAACATCTTTGATACGCATGTGGTCATTCAATTCTCTGTGTCACTGTTTTTTTGTGTATGTAGTTTGCTCTCAAATATGACTTCACCATGTAAAGCTGTTTCATAGAATCACAGAATTGTTAATGTTGGAAAAGACCTTTAAGATCATGAAATCCAACTGATTAAAAACCCCCTAAATCTGGCACAAATTGGGTCACATAATCCATTATTCCAAGGAATCTCAGTATCTTTTCTATTGACTAGATGTTATGATAATGCTGCTCTTGTACTCTGCACATCTCAATGCACTAACAGCTGTCTGTACTTTCACTACAATACTGCCAATATATGTCTTTTCTTTTTTTCTGTGTGTGTTTAGTTTTATCTTGGCATTTTTTTAATCTTTCCAAAGTTGTTGAATGCCTCTTGCTACTCTCTTCCTGTTTTTCTCATATGAAATGTTACTCTGTAAAATGTGATACCATGTCTGTGCCATCATAAGATGAATGCATAACCTTTTCAAATGGCATCTGCTTGAATTTTGCATATTCATCTAACACAGAAATACTTGATATCAATGGCCTCTCAAAATACTTCCTTTTGTAGGCAGTTCCAATTTTACACAAGTTCTTCCTTGTGCAAAAGCAAGGGATGAGGTAGCTACTTTATGTTGTCATATTTGTTATATCCTGCACTTGTCTTACTGTGCTCTAACTTTGAGAACAGTGAAGCTGCAGTGGTGTTCAGTTGCTGCAAGACCACTGTTATCCCAAAGTGGTCCATTACTGGTATGTTGGGATTATTGGTCTCAGCAGTCAACAATGAGCTGCATACATTATATTTATTTAGATATTTGGATAATGCAAGTAAAGATTGATACAGAATGTAAGCTCTGATGGAGGTCACATTATACACTGAAAAAATGCAAATGAATTACTAAAGTGAGAGGAAAATGTTTTTATCCCCCACTGAAGTAAGAAGCTGATTATCAGCCAGTTTAGCAGGGAAGATGTTTCTTAGTCTAATAAACAGTTATTTGCATATCTAAGGCAGTGAAAAAGCACTGTTAAGAAAAATGGACAGACTGTCTCAAAAATGGAGGAAACAGAAGGAATCAGGATGAAAGATGTAAGTGTTTAGATCCCAGGAACATTTCAAAGTCTGTTGTGGTTTAACTGATGAAGGAATACGAAGATCTCAGAGGGAATGGAGAAGAGCACCTGAAAGTACTCAATGAGAAGTTCATCTCTTGCAGTTGAATTGTCAGACCAGAACTTGTGAATAATTTTTCAATGATTGGGAAAATGTGAAACATAAGGTGTGCACAAGGACCTGAGCTGTGATTGCCTACTTGTCAGTGCCAGCTCAATATGGATGTAAGTATGGATCAATGTAACTGTTTGCTGGTAATTTTAGTAAGCATTCAGCAGTGTTGTCCATTTTGAAAGTTATTGATAAAATGTACAACTGATTTTTTTTTACCTGGATTTGGCTTAAATGCTATTTAAGGGAACTAACAAGGCATACTTTATACAAAAGTGTAGCAATGCCATACCATAGGGCATTTGTGTATCATAAAAGTACTAAAGAAATAGTAATAGGAGTTAGTGTTGCTGTCATCATGCTCCTTGTCTGTATAGCTTGTGGAATGGAGAGATGTAATCCATCACCTTTTCAGTATTTTTTCCCCACTCTGACAGGGACTGTTGCTTGTCCAGGCTGTCACTGTGTGTGCAGCTCCACATGTTCTCTGAGCTCTGGATGATTTTCTATCTTGCGTTTATTTTCTGGTGGGATATTGGATTATCAATCTTATTCCCTATGTCAGAGATCTGACTGATCTCTGTAAACTTTGCTCTGGACTTGATGACTCCTGTTGTTTGTCAGGCTCTGCTTTTCCTTTTTTTCTGGGGAAGTAATGAGTCTGTTCCTGAAATACTTGTCCCAGGTCTCTCCCAAATTCTTTTGTTGTCAGCTCTGGTTAGCTCCTTGCCAAACCTAAGTAGTACAGTTCATTGGTATTGGTCAACAGCTTCTCTTTAGTGTGTCGCTTTTCTTTTGTAACTTCAGATAACAAATATTTCATCCTAGGGTTTTTTATTTTTTGCAGTTTGCAGTAGTCCATTTTTGTGACAGATTTTCATGTTTGGGTTCTACTCTCTGAATTAATTGAAACTATTAAACACTTGAAGTATGTCTGGAACCACAACTGTCAGAAATAAGGCTAGTTTCTAATTACTGTGTTTCTCGTCACTAGTATCAGTTGCTTCCAGGTGCAGAACGAAGCACCGTTTTCATCTCTTCCCAGAGAGATTTTCAGCTCTGGTGAATGTTTCAGCTATTGTGCTTTTCCATCTTGCTAATTTCTTTAATTTCTTTTAATTACTCCATCCCTCCACCCCCCCCCTTGAATAACCATGTCAGATTGAGGAATAAGTCTGGGCCCAGATGCCTGAAAAAAGACCCTCTTTATTTGGAGCCATGTTACTGCCTGCCTCTGCATAGCAGGGTGAGTACTGACTGGACCCCATCACTCAGCCCTCCTGCACCAGGGAAGTGAAGCTTGGTGGTTCAGGTCTTGGTGCAGCATTTTACCATGGGAAATATGGAGTAACCATGCACAGGCATGATTTTTTTTCTGTCACAGTCTTGCATACCTTCTTTTTAACTGTGATTTTTCACCTGTTGTGCATAGCTGCACGGCACAGAGTTGGAACTTGCATGAGGACAAAGTGAGTTCTCTGTTACTTGTGTTTCTTTAGAATTCAAGATGATGGGGTTTTATTGTGATATGTCATGGAAAGTTACTTATTCTTTTATTAAACAAAATGAATAATAGATCACTATTTTTAGTGCTAAGATAGTAAAGTTTTATCCTGATTTACTATATTGAAAGGATTTGCATAAGAATGTAAGGGAAACACTATTCTAGGACTATGTTACACAGCAAGATCTAAAATCAGTATCTCGGGAGCTTTCCAGGACAGTCCATTTGCATTTCTTCATCTTACTCTAGAATAGAAGCTATATAGATACAGTCCCCACAAAAACATTGCCTTCAGATGTAGTGAAAATGATTAGGTACATTGTAATTTTATCTCAAGGTGAAATATAAGATACTGCTAATGCGAAATAACTGCCTGTCTTCCCAAAATTCCTGTTTCTACTTTCCCTGTTAAACTGTGCCCATCACCTGCAAATGTGATTTCACTTTAAAGCAAACATAAGAGGTAAATCTTGGTATATAGAGTGTTGTACTTATGCAGACATTCATCTCTTTATTACTGTGATACAAATCAGTTTAATGTTTGCCAGATGAAAAAAAAAAATTATCTCATTACTACTCTTAAGTAGAATGGATTTTTGAAGGTTTCTGTGTACCTGCAAGTTGATTTTGCAGTAAAGAGGGAATATGGCAGTGGCACTTGATCATTTTCTTTGTGACAGCATTCATACTGATAGTTCTCAGTAATCAGTGTGGTGTTGTTTTCAACCATAGAATCCTCATGCTCTGTTAACTCTGGTGGTAGGAAAATGGCTGTTGGCAATTTTCCATCCTGTCAGTGCTCTTAATATTTACGTTAGAAACAGTATTTATGAAGGCAACAGAAATATTTGTTTTTTTCCCACTCCAGATATTTCAGTATTGGGATTTGGAATGTATTTTCTCTGTTCATCTATTGTTTATATACACTGTAGGGGATGTATATTATACAATACTACCCCTGTTACCTGGAGTAGCAGAAACCTGAGCTCATTTCAGTCTGTGTCCCAGTTTGATCTGTACAACTCCCTGTTTGAATTTCCACATAAGGCTGAAACTGAGAAAAAAAGTTTCTATTTATAAAGAAACTTTGTGAAAGATTTTTTTTCCTTTTTTAGCACTGTGCAGCAATTCATAATGATCTGTCCAGGTATTATTTTAAGAGAAGGGCATTGTTCATGTGGAGATCAATACAACCAGGATGATGCACAATTCATCCTCAATAGGCGATTGCATTCATTTTTCATTTTAACATTGAATCATTTGATATACTTTGAAATAACAAAGCAATGATCTATGGACTGGGGGTATCAAAATTGAAAGCAATTTAATAATATGCATGTCAAATAAAATCAACAGTTTTCTATTTTATTTTCTTAAACTATAAACTAGCTATCACCCAGTGTCAAGGATCAGTTGCTTGAAAACACAGCAAAGTTTTTCTTTCTGTTTCTGCATATTCTCACTCCTTACCCTCCCCAGCTTTCTCACCCACATTTTTTTCCCTCTTGGATCTTTTAATATTCACGTTGCATTAAACAGCTGCTGTATGTATCAAACACTCTGAGAATCCATCCATTGTTTATGTCAGTTAACGTTAAGTAATACTTTGTACAGCAATAAGAAGCAATAAAAAACCCAGCAATAAACTGCTGTGTCGTAGTGATTTCTCCTCAGGGTCTGCAACAAGCCATTTGATTTGACCAAAATAACGGCAAACAATTTTAGACCTTTGCATTAACTCTGCAGGCCAGCGTCCGTGTGGGTTGTTAAGTGTCACACTTACAGAAGGGTATTGGGGGTGTAGTCCTAAAGATAAGAAGTGATGGGCTCCAGAATAAGCGTTTGGCTGCATAGAAACATTAATGGAAGCTTTCCTGTTGGGGTGTTATCCAGGTTTTTTGCGGGTTCTGTGTGTTTGAATACTTTATGTGTAGTGAGATAAGACAGAAGGATACTATTAAGTTTAAAGACAGCTAATTTAGGGTATTTAGCTCCTAACTGCCAAAAGTAAAATACTGAATTGATTTAGTTTGCTGGACACATGCACTTAGTATTTTCTGCAAATCTGGTGTCTCAAGGCGAACATTGGCTTGAGAAAGCTTTTGCCAGCCCTGGGATGTTTGGGTTTTTTGTGTGTCGTCCCTTTGTATTGTTTCCCTGCCTGCCTTCTCCCCTCCCCCCATACCTTTTTAAGGGGATGAAAGTATATAGAGAAGTTACTTGGTTTTCCAGAACAAACTTCTTTGTCATATATTAATCAAACAGTGCAGAAAAAAAAATCAGTAGCTAATTTAGATATTTCTTGTAAGTACCATTATCAGTAGTTCTTTATCAGTAGAATATTTGGATATTTTTTACAATAACTACTATTTGACTTCATGTTTTTTAGTGATAGCTGTCACTTTTTGTATTTAGCTTGTTCCTTAAAATCTGCATAAATCGTGAAATGGTATTGTGCTATAGAAAAGCAAATTCTACAAATAAATTACTTTGATTAAGGAATCTGAGTGGCAGAAATAGAAACCCTTCTGGGAAATAATTTTTTTTTTCTTCCTATTGGTATAGTAGCATTCGTTTAGGAAATTGCCCAAGACCTTAAGAGAGATTTAATAAAGCTATTGATTGCATTATGCAGTACTAGGAAAGGGCAAAAAACATACTTATGGTATGACTTAAATAAACTTATATTAATCCATGCTTCCTCTTAATTTGATGAATTTGTTGTCAAAAAAGTAGAAATCCTGGGAGCAAGATACCTGCACCAATATCCTGAAGAAAGCCTTGAAGAAATGAATGAAAATAACATTGTGAGAGGCACATCGATAAATTCAAATTATTGTTGTATCGATAAATTCAAATTATTGTTGTAGTGTCATTTTTGTAATAAGAGTAGGGATTATAAGCAGTTTATCCCTGCATGCCTCCTGGGTTCATTAACGAAAATATATGTGTAAAGATGCTTGACAGAAAATTCTTGTTTCTCACTCTGTGTTCTCATTTACAACTTGCAGTGTTTCAGAGGTCTCAGATATTTATTTGTGAAACTTTGCATGTATTCTAACAGAAAATTTGCAGAAATAATTCATACATCTAGTTATTTTTTTCCCCCTTAGTAGGTGCTTTTTAACTTCCACCATGAGCATTAGAAGTTTAATATTGTCATATGTTCTGGAGTATCTAGCCCTTGGTTACATTGCAACCAGCAGCTAAAACAAATAAGATTGCAGTACATAATGTTAGTAGATGTGGATGTCTGTTTGAGTTTATACACACACTCATATTTATATGTATAGTGAGAATGTGTGCCTGTTGTACCAATATCCTTGTCCAATATCCAGCTGCAAATGGAGGTGGTTAAATATAGTGGAATCACAGTGATGAAGAAGGTACTTTGATGTTTGCAAAAAAGTAGGATGATAAAGGAGGGGAAAAGGCCCCACAAATTCATGGTACTCTGCACAAGAGGGCTAGATAATTTTGCATTTAATCTTATTCTGTTCTAACCCTGCTCTCGTTTAAAGTAAGAGTGATATTCCCAGTTGTGTGGTTTGGGGAATGTAATGGTTTTTAACAGAACCTAGAAAATACCGTAACTGAATGGCAAAGACTGAACAACAGTATCATTTGTGAAAATTGTACAGATACCAAGTTCATAGATAAAAACCCCCATCAAATGTATATTTGCTTTGTGACCAACTTAGGTGTGAAATTGCTAATTTCTATTTTGCACTATGATGATAACTTGCTGATAATGTCAGAGGATTACATTTTGATGTAAACTCATATAGTTATGATGCCTTAATTAAAGGTTTGGAAACAAAACAAGCTGTTGAGCTATGTACAATTTTTGTAACTTATTTTTTTCTTAATGAAATTAACACAGAAATAGATTTTTAAAAAATTCAAATGCTATCCTTGTATTAAAAAAATTGTGCCAGTATAGCATGTTAATGTAAAACTCCAACACATTTTTGTCTCATGATTTTATTTTAACCGTATAATTTTTACTTGTTCGTCATGAATTTAGTCTCTGTGAAGGCCAGGAGGTAGAAACCCTCTATTATTCCAGCACTACACAGGACTCTGCACTGCTGTATCAGGAAATCTCAAGTAACAGTTTTATGATGCATGAGGATATTATTCTCTGCAAGCAATAACACACATTTCTATCTCCCCAGCAATATCCACATAATCAAACATTCACAAGTGCTTTACAAAGAATTTAATTAAATAGTGTGCAGAGTGACTGGATGCAGCATGTACACAAGCTGTTATATATTCAGTCATTCCCATTTTGCAGTTAGTGCAGAACACTTGTGCAGTAATATGCGTGAATGATATTTCCATCAAAATGTGCATCATCACCCTCCTTTTGTACCTAACTCCTTAAAAATGACACTAAAACCTTAACAGGTATCACCTCCAGGAGCACAGGATACCTTCCTCAGAGTTCTAATGGTGTGATAAACAGGGAAATACAAATTCTCATGTTAAGACTGGAACATCACACATTGTTCCTCTGAAATCAAATGTTTATTACTCCCCAGAGAAAGATATAGATTATTGTGTCTTTTACCACAAAACTAGACGTGTTTGGAATTTTATTTAAAGGTAGTAGAAATTTTTGAAGCAAAGACCGGCCACTGAAAAATTAATATCGTGACTTGGTTATTCAGAATTTAGACATGGACAATAAGAAGCAAAAAATTTTGTGATGATGGGTATTTTCAGAGACCATTCTGTCAGTCACTGGAGATTAAGAACGTCTTTTCTTTGGCATTAAAGTGTAGTGTATCAGACCCTGTACTAGAAAATGGTAGTGTGCTCATATTCACTCAATATTATTGGTATGCTCATGTCACCTGCAGGGATTAGCATTCTGGAAACTGACGGGGTTATCTAATATGTTTTGTTTTCTCTCTTAAGAAAAGCCCTTTAAGCAGTAGCCGATGCATGAAAGGACTTTTCAGGCTGGCAGTGCAATGGGGCTGTGTTGGATGAAAGTGATTTAAAATATCCCTCTGCAGTTTCCTACCTGCAAGGCAGTTATCTGTCCATCAGATTGGAAGGTTTTATTGGTGTGTGAGTGCTATAAAGTATCAGTCTAAAACAGCAAAGCAATGCCAACGACACAAATAGTGAAAGACCAGTCTATAATTAGCCTGTAAATGTGTTTAGTGTGAGACCTCACCCTTGTTTCCCAGTTCCACAAGAGTTATTCCAGTTTATTACTGGATGACAGTGACAAAATCTATCCATTTTGACTAGAAAGAAAGACCAAAAACTACAAATGTACACAAAGGAGAATAAAGCTACAAAAGAATCAGTGAAAAATAGGGAACTGGTTTTACTTCTGTGCTAGTTCTGTTCTGTGTTTGAAGGGAAATGCTGAAAACTTAATTGGGATAAATAAGAACAGTATTCATCTTCTGAAGACACCTTTTGAAGGAAAGTTTAATTGGTGTAGAAGTTGCGACTTTCTTTACGGAGTTGAGAATGGGAGAGATCCCTGTTTAATGTTAATGAAGATTTGCCATTAACTTCAGTGATTCCACCCAGTAATGCTTGTGTCTTTTTTTTTCCATCCCTATTCCTTCTTTGTATAGCAGACAGGAGTTTTTAATTTTGCATGCCATTTATAACAAATTGCAGTTATTCTAAAGAAATTGAACAGTTTGAGCTTCAACTGAAGAAGAAAAGGAAAGCACGTAGTTTTGAATTAACTCACATGTCTAATCTTGAACACTGTATTTTGGATTTTTACTTTATTTTCTTTAATTAAGCTCATGTTCTAGTGTCTCTTTTTCTATAAAATATTTATTCTTTAGCATTTGAAGTGTGTCTCTGTTTGTGATTTGTGTATTTTCTGCATGTATTTGGAAGTAGCTGCTAGACTCCCCTTGCTTCCACTAAAGGGCCGGTACTTTTATGCTTCTTATGAAGCAGGCCCTTTTTAGTAATGCCAGTATATACCCAAGTTCTCCTTCCCTGATATTTCAGTGGCAATTTCCTATGAATCTTGGAGTAGAGCTCCTGTTGTCTGTTTGTTCTCCAAGCCAATTCCAGCACATGTATCAGGAAGCCAAAAGAGATAAACTTAAGAGAGGTGTCAGTGCTGTAATACAATTTAGAGTATTATTTAGAATAATTAGGTCAGAATTTTTCTTGTTCATGTTAGGAAGTCATTCAGTGAAGGACCGCCCAGACAGACTTGTGATAACTGCCAATGAACTAGCTTTGGAAGCAGAAGTAGTAGAGGCAAATGATAGAGTGTGGCAGCCAGGCTAATTAATTGAGAAGTGAGACTAATTAGTTTGACTGGAGGGAGCACCATGCTGATGTGACTTTGTAGCTTCCAAAATTCTGTCTGATTTGTACATGGGCTGCACTGGGCTTCTAATAGACAAGTTGTTTCTGGGCTCTTTCAGATGTTTTTTGCTGTGTTAGCAGCATTGTGTATCAGTTCATTCCCTATGGAAGTTTACTGTAATTTCAGATTTCTTTCCAGACTGATAGTCAATTTAGTTCCTTTTCCATCTTCAGTAAGATTTTTCTAAGACATGTATTGTAGTATTGTCTTGTTCAACCTCATGCCACTGAGAGAGATTCCTTGGTGCTTTTTTTTTTTTTTTTTTACTTGATGAAGGACCTTCCCATCTTCTTCCTAATATTTTCTGTCTTACTGAATACAAAACTGAAGTAATGCTCCTGAAGCTCTGTATGGTTCCATTGTTCCAGCCGGCAGGGCTCAGAGGTGGCTGTCAGCACTCTTCCTCCCAGAGGATGTGTGCTAGCAACAGGGCACGCTGAAAAGATGCTTTGTTCAGTAAGAACTGGAGATTTTGAACAGTTTGCCATTTTTCTTGATGTTACGAAACAGTATTTCTTCTGTGCACCCTGTGATGTCAGTCATTACATGCAGTTTGATGTGAAAGATGTTCATAAAGGAGTTGCTTTAATGAAAGGATTAAAACTGCTTGTGGTAAAAGTCTGTGTTACTGTGCTGATATGGTATAGTAAAGATGAGAAGCAGTACCAAACCCAGAAGTAATCAAAAAGGTGTTGTAAATAAGCTGGATTCTGTATAGAAAGCTTCATTAGAAATACTAAGTACTATATTACATCAATAACATGGTAATCATTTGGAGCAGATAGTGGCATAAGGTAAAAATTAATATTTTACTAATGTTTCCTAAGAAATATTACTAGAGATCTGAAATTAAGGTTGGTTTTTCTTTTGTTTGTTTGTTTTGTTTTTGTTTTGGTTTGGTTTTTTTTCTTCATGTATGTTATTTAAAATGCTTTTAGTGATGATTTATGGTCCTTCTTACAATAGTTCTTCAGCATAGTAGCTCCCACAAGGAGTTAACATGTATTTTTTCTATTTCTAGATCTGTTGGCTGTGCCTAAGCATCCATATGCTGCTATGGAAAACTGGGGACTGAGTGTTTTCGTGGAGCAGAGGATACTGCTAGATCCAAGCATTTCTTCTATTTTATACCTACTGGATGTCACCATGGTCATTGTACATGAGCTGTGTCATCAGGTATTTAAGGTGTTCATGTATTTGATCTTGATGTCAGAAACCATACACTCCTTTTCAGAACTGAAAATGAATTTGTATTGTACATATGGATGGTTGTGATTTCTAGTGTAAGTAGAATCCATATAACATGGAGGTCTGTAAGACACATCCCTACACTGCAGAAACTGTGGAGACTCAAAATGGGGATAGAAGAGAAAATTGGCAGCAATGAACACCTTCCCTGTTTTCTGTAGTACTATATTCTGTGTGTTTGTGTGTCAGTGTCTGTTGCTGGTATGTAGAATAAATGTGTTGATAGCAGATTCATGCTAAGTTTCATGTTCATATCAGAAAATGTTTTGGCTGAAGTCAATTTGGTAGTAGTCTTTGTCTTCTGTCATATGTATACAGACTTCCATTTTCTTTTCCTTTTCACTTTTTTTTCCAATTTGGTATTGACCCTCTCTGTTCACTAATGGTGGATAAGCGAGTCTTTCTGTGAACAGAAACTATTGTGTCAATAAGAAAACTCAACATAATAAACCCATATTACAATTTATTTTATGTTTTTCCCATCTCCTTATCTCAAACTAAACACATTACAAGTGTTAGTAATATTGAATTGAATGCAAGTGTTATTGAAGAAATTTGCTACAGGGGCAGAAAACGCTTTCTTACACTCATAAGAGGCATAATCATAGCCTTCAGGTTAAAATGAATGAAATCCTACTGTGTAATCACCATGGCTTACATCTGTGACTTTACACAGTATTCTTTAAAGGCAATGCAAATTCTTAACACTTTCTGCAAATAAAAAGTACCCTGTAAAAGAGAGCCAGATGAACCTGAAAATAGTGTTTGGTTCATGTTTCACATTAAATCGGTGGATGAATATGAAGTCCTCAGCTACAACATGAAATTTTTATTGAATATTGTTGCTGGTTTGATCTTGATACTATCATCTGATTTTGCTATAAGCTCTTCACTGTGAAGTACAATAGAGTAGTACACAGTTCAGCTTGAAAAATTACAGTGCCTTAGGAATTCTGTGTGGAAAACATACGTTAGGTCATCAAGCCCCAGCTCCAGTGAGTATTACCTTTTTCCATGCGGTGTGTTTGTAGTGCTGGGTTCAGTGCTCCTGATTACAGGGCTGTATGGCTTCCCTTAAAACCTTTTGATTAAATCTGATATTAACTTTTTCCAAGTGTTCAGCTTAAGTCTTGGTTTTTTGTGAAGTCATTCCATTACTTCCAGTTATTCTTTGCACTGCTCTGATAATTTCCTCTGCTTCCAGAGCAATTTGTACTTCAGATGTGGGAAATTATCACATCAGTAACTAGCCAAGTTTGTTTATTTGATTCTTATAGAAACTGAAGTCTTTTTACATTGTTCTGGGAATGTTAGAGGATCAGGAAGTGGGTAAAAACTGTAACTGAATTTATATTAGGGTAGAAATATGATCATAAAGTGCATTTAAGTGACCTTAAAATTGCAGATGAGGAGGTTTTCTTGATGTCCATGTTGATATTACTTCTAGTGCTGTTCGCGTAATTAAAGTAACTTCCTCTATTCCTGTTGCTGCACTTTCTGTTTCAGTACCATGCATATTAGGTCCTTGCTCAGCTGCTTCACTGGATAACTAGAAAAGATAGAAAATATTCAAGTTAAAGGACCATTATTTCCACTTTTTGGATGCAGAATTGCATCACGCAGAATATGGATTGTTCACCTGCAAGTAAATTTTAAAGGGAAAAAACACTCAAAAAATATAACCTAAAAACACTGTCTAGCACCTCCATCACAATATTGTCTTTAGCCCTTTCTTCTACTTTTATTTTACCATAGTCAGAAGCCCCTCAAGGAACTCTAAACAATACTCTTAGCTGAAAATCTACTGAACCAAGACCAGGGTGGGTCCATGATCTCTTGCCTCTGCTGTTTAATTGTTAGATATACCCTGCATCTTTCATTGTCTTTTGCTGTACATTATATCACCTATTTCCCTGTGGAGACACATGAGTGTTCTTCCCCTTCACTAATTTTTAACACACAATAAGAGAAATTAACTAAAATCTCTCAGGTGCAGGCAAAAGTAGAATCCACATCTCCACATCTCCATTTTTACTTTCTATTTATTGCTTTTTTTTAAATTTTAGGGAAAGGGAAATGGAACTGTTCTAAAACATGGATTTTTTTTGGGGTGTTTTTAAGAATTGGGTCATTGTCCAGTTTCCCTGACTTTAAACCCATGACTTTAAGATTTATGAAACATATTTGAGCATGTAGTGAACTGATCTGTATGTGACCCCTGTTACTTAGAGTAACACAGCAATTGCTTTGCTAATGTTGTTTCCAAGATTAGAAAAATCAGATGAATATTAAAAATCCAGATTGTTGCCTTTAGATTTGACTGTTTAAAAATTGTAATTACCAAACCTGCTGTTTATTAATGCATGAACACAGTACTCAGGACAGATAGAAAATGAGAGACAGCACTGCAAAAGGACAAATTCTGTGGTTGTTAAAATACAGTTAAAAAGTGTGGAGGAAAGAATTTCACATCCAGTTTCTTCACAGCTGACTTTGTCATGCTTGACCAGGTATTTTAGGTACACGTTTTAGGACAGATGCATGAAAGTTACTTAAGTAGTTTTGGTTCAGTAATTTTGTAGGGTGCTATTTTTTGATATTTCAGCTCGAGTGTTCTTTCAGAATATTTAATTTATCTAACTAAAAAGTAATTAAAAAAATATTGAAAGTATGAGTGTTTTGGCATAAAAGCTTGTCCTCCAAGCTCCAAACCATGAGTTGGTCAAAACACATGTATTTCTAGCACCTTAATTTGATAGCTTGGAATAATTACCATAATTTATTAAAATAATTCTGTTAAGGTAGTAATCAGTTTTATTTGCATATCATAGATCAGTTCCACCCACAGCGTTTGAAGAAAGAGTCATTTGAATTTATGCATCATGATTTTTTGTGATTGTTTTCCGACCTGAGCATAAAACATGGTGTGACAGATTGAGTTACAGAGGCATGAAAGCAGAAAGAAAATTAAAAATTTCTAAATCAACATTTTAAAGATAATCTGTAAATAAAACATATAGGAAAGAGTGTCCTTTCAGCGTATCTGTAAAATAAGTACCTTCTGCATGTCAAGTTGAATGTAATACCTGAAGGAGATGGGAAATTTCTGTGATCAATACATTTCAAAATGAAAAGAAGTAATGGTCTTCACTCCAGGCAGATAGAGCCTATAGTCAAATACACAAATAAATAATTAAATAATCAATTAAAGAAATTAAATGCTTTACCTACAGTTTTCTTTTCAGACATGTAACACCTAGGAACATAATAGCACATTTCAGCTGGAAAATTTGGCTTTCTTACTTGCAGCCTCTGGGTACTGCTCTGTCTCTGACATCCATAACTCTCTGTGATACTGTTCAAAAGTAGTTAAGTGAATTCGCTACTTTTTCATATTGATATCGCATGCTGGTTTAATGCCTTTAAAACATTTCTTCCTTTAGGTGGATAATTAAAAAAATAGTTTTAATTGTATTATTAATAAATGAACCCAGAAGACTCACAAAAGAGTAGAAGAAATTCTCTTTTGTGGCATCATAAATTAATGTTATTAATTCAAATTACAGGGGGAGGTATGAACTTTACAACCTTTATTTTTTTAAAATCTGCCTGACTAGTCATAGTTCAAAATGACTATGTTACTACTGGTTTCATATTTGTTCAGTAGTATTCTTGCAATTCAGAAAATAACCTCTATGCTGTTATGTTTAGTCATTAGAAATCATTTAAGCAACCTACTCTAGTATGAATTTAACTTCTGTACTTCTTGGTGTATGAAAGTTATAGTCATTTCAATGTTTCAGATTCTGATAATGCATTACGTATCTATAGTGGAAATATATTTCCACTATTTCTTTGTCTTTTCAGTTAAATGTTCTGAAAATCAGGGTCTATGTTTAGCAGCCCTGTAGAGAGTTAATTTATTGATAGCCTTCTGTTATGAGTGTGCATTAAGTTTAGCTTCTCTTAGTGTATGAATATGACTACTACCGACCTCATCTTTTCTCTCTAAATTCTTAAGTTGATTGTCAGTGACATTCATTGCCATGTTTTTCTTCATTTTTTTGTTCAAATTCTATGTGCTGAACCTTATGTGGCCATCTGGTAATCTTCCTGCTAGTCTGGTCTTTGCCTGCTAGTCTGTTCTTTGAAGCGCTAGTGTTCACTTCACTACGGATCCTCATTGCAGCATTGGTCCTTCCATGGTGTCATTCTCACTCCACAAAGACATTCACAGAAGTGACATCTTTCATTCAGGTCCCAGACAAAGCCTTCAAACAAGCCAGCTGTCATGAAATCAAACTGCTTGTGGGCCAACTCCGCTTTCATTCATTCCTCACTCCCTTTACAGTTCAGCATCAGTTCCTCTGCTCTGACCTCAGTCTCTCCCTCTAGAATACTTAATTGCTGCTCTCTGTGTATTTATCAGAGCTTGCTTATACATGAAAGCTCAAAATTATCTCTGTTGATTATGAATTAACTTAATTTTTATAAATATTAAGAGAAAACTGGCTGATAATTTTACTGAAACAAAGTTTTGATGTTTGTTTGGCAGAAGAGAGGCTATAGAGAGTATGAAATATATTTTAATAATACTGTCTATGTTTCTATTCTTACCACTGGTGTTACATTATTCAGGTTGCACAGGGACATTACAATCATTTAAACAGGGTCATCCATCAGCAGACAAAATATATGACATCTGGTTTTCTATGAATTTTTGTCCTCATCCATCTTCCAATGATCATCCCAGCTCTGTGTAAAATCCCTCAGATACCTACATGTCCTGTACCATAGAATTTGTGTCTCTTGACGTCTTAGCGAGCAGGGTGTATAATGGTCATTTTCTTGTCTTGCCCTCAGCTCAGGCCCTTCTCCTCTTTTCAGTTGATGATCTTTATGTGCTTTTGTAGGAGTTTAGTTATCCTTTAGATTTCTGTCCTTCTTGCTAAATTAGATTGAAGTGAGTGGGGACGTTGAAGAATGACCTGGAGGAAATGGGAAAGGCAGGCAGCTCCAGTAGGCTTCCTTTGCATATGCACAGTGGGGCTGTGCCATTTGAGATACCTCTGCTTCTGGTTGCTCTTTGGGAAGGCTGCAGATGTCCTATAAGTCAAGTATGAAATTTTCTAGGCCTGCAGGGTATCTCAGATAGCCTAGTATGTTCTCTAAGTGGCATCAACTACCTGCTTTTAGGCATCTGAGTCCTACCCACAGAGAGGTGGCATTATTGTGTAAAATGGCTTTCCTTAGGAGACCTGCCAAGGAGAGGAGCATTGATAGTATTGTAAATCTTAGAGGGCAGACAGTGGGGAGAAAGAAATGCTGAAATTTAGGTCTGGGGTGGAGAACTTGTTCCCATTGTCACATATATGTTTTTCAATGTACACATGAAGTTTCAACATACATCATGAAGTTTCCATGTAATGGATCTGATTACTTAAGTTGGAAGCCTTTTTCTGTCCAGTGTGTATGTTAGTCTCTTAAACCTAGGTGAGCATCTACTTCAGGGAACTAAAGTTGACACTGTGAATACTGTCCTCAATGATTCTTTTCCCCTGCTTGTTCTTTTCTGATGTTTTATTTCATTAACTTGTGCATCCTGTAAGGTTGAATTAGTAAAAGAAAAATAAAGTTAGTGAGTTTCAGTGGGTGGTAAATACTACTGTTTTTATTAATATGTGTGGAGAATGTGTTTGTCTAAGTGAAATATATGCAAACATGGTTTCCTAAATGTTGTTCATTTGAACTTTTTTTTTTTTTTGCAGTGGTTTGGTGACCTTGTGACTCCAGTTTGGTGGGAGGATGTGTGGTTGAAAGAAGGTTTTGCTCACTATTTTGAATTTGTTGGGACAGACTACCTCTACCCAGGGTGGAACATGGTGAGTCATTTCTATTTTTTTAATGTAGAGACTCCACAGAAAAGTTGCTCTGCTGTTAGGCTCCTGCTTCTGTTATAGACAAGGACTGCTGAAAAATACCAAATGATGCATGCAAGTATCAGATGTCAAATGAAACAAAATCACTAGGTGTGAAATAATTTGACAGCATTCCAAAAGCGTAATCTACAATTTATTGCAAAAGAAATAATGTCATGTCTATCATAACCCAGCATTAAAGTAGCTACTGTCTCTCTGCTCAGAAATATTTTGGATTAAAGCAGTTATGATTTAACATGGACTATTTTTTAAAATGCTGAGAATATTGAATTTCATCCACAAGATAAATTGGAAAGAAATGTTTGTCTAAAACTATATACAACTGAAAATATCTTTTCTTACAGTATTCTGTTCTCCTCTACCTAAATATACTCTTTTTATCTTCCTGGTATTGTTTGCATATCTAGAATACATGCTAAATTAATATGGGTTACATGAATTGAGACTCTAGGTTTTGGTGTGGCTTCTAGCAGTCCATGGTTGGACATGCTTTTTCAACCAGTCTGCAAATAGTGGAGCTCTCTGAGGGAATTGAGAATTCCAGCTGGGACATTATTTTGGAATACTTCTGTTATATCATGTTGTACCTAGTCAGGTCCCAGTTTATATGAATTGCTGTAGTCTAGCTATATTATATTTATAAGAAAAATAAGAGATATGAGACCTCAGTACAAGGAAATAATGTGTGAGACCATGTTGAAGGTTCCTCTAGAGGTTTTATTGTCCATTGGAGGCATGTTTATGTTTGCTAACCTTTTGTGCTTACACATGTTTAATTACATGGAAAAATATTTATTATAGATCACAGTTGTCTGACAGGTTTGTTGGGGCTTGGATGTTTTGCTTAAACTCTTAAAAACTAACTTCTGATACTTTTTTTCCCGCATTTCTGTTGATTTCTTGAGTATGCTTATCCCTTTAAATTTTGTGTGCCATAAAATGAAGATGCTATGAGTTAAAGCTAATTAAAAAAACATAGTTGTATAAAGGTTACTCTAGAGTTAGTTATACTTCTTGTGGAATTTGAATTCTTTGTAGTATTTTAATTTTTTCTTTCAGGTGTCAGTTTTGGTTTATAATTGCATTATGAAAAGGAAAACAAATCTTTGCCTGAACTGACAACTGTCTTGCATAGGTAGGCTTGTTGGGTTTACCTGGCTTTGGCTATATTAAAACTGATTCTATTCATCTTGATGAAGAACACAACCTGAATTACAATGTAATGATTCTAATTATGAATGCAATGAAATCTGGCAGGCCTTTGTGATTTTAGCATAGTGAAGTGTCATAGATGACAACATTTATACACTGAATTTTATCTTCAAATCATCAGTCATTTGTTCTTCACATAATCAGTCTAACAAATTCAGTATAACTTTGCTTTAGAAGTCATTTGGAATATAGTATATTTGCTTGAAATTTCTGTGGAATGAATATAATGTTCACTGTTATGCAAATATCATGCCCATCATGTGAAATCTTGGCATCTTAGCAGAATACAAGCAAGAAGAGTGGATTGAACAAGGTATGGCAGTTAAACTGGGGAATCAGAAATGTGCAGCATAAATTAGAATTAACTACAGTAATATTGCTGAACCTGAAAAAGTATTAATCTGTCAAGTTTTTCCTTAAATGAAAAAGAAGGGAGACATAAACTGTTCATAAGACTTTGGATATCTTTGGCCTTTGATGTAAAAATGACCACATTGACATATTTAAATGATGAGAAAATGAGATGAAACTCGTAATGGGTTAAATTTGCTTCATTCTTTTGCAGACTGGAGTAGGAATCAGTACTGTCATGTTTCAGCATGTTTATTATAGAGATTGTAGGAAGAGGAAGCACATGTTACAGAAATTTGGCTTGTTGGAAATTTTGTTATTGTTACAAAGTGCATTTGCTGTTTGAACATATTGACTGACATTTCTAAACTCGAAAAAATTAAAGTGATCCTGTATAAAAAGAGAAACCGTTCCCAACAGCTTACTATTTTTAAGAAGAAAAGGATGAAGTACAACTTTCATGCATCAGTTGCAAATATGAGAACTACAAACCTTATCTGTAATGATGGCCAAACAGTGCAATATTCCAACATTCTGCTTGGTGTTTTTTCCAGCAATAATTCATACCTGAGAAATACAAATTTAAAAACATTATGGTGTATGTTACCCCAGCTCTTTGCATCAGGAAAATAAAATTATATACCAAAATCCTCTTTATTTCTAAGGAATTGGGAAAGTTAGATACTAACTTCTTTCTCATGTAGTTCTGAAATGTTAACCTTGAAGGTTTGCGCAAGAAGCCCATGGATTAAAATGTCAAATTCAGCTTATTTTCAGTTTACCAAAGGATTTTTGTCACATTCTCTTTTGGATAAATGTAGAAGACTGGTGGTCCATTCCAGAAAAAGGACTTTGTCTGGAAATGCAACTTGTACATTATGGAAACATCTGAAAAAATTGGATCTATCCTCAGCTTCCTCTCTAAGTTGTTGGATGTTTATAGGCTTCAGGCACATAAGCTTTCAATATTAAGGCTCATAAACCCTTAAAGTTTTGATACTACTTGTCTGAAGATGCTTCTCTTTTAGCAGAGCTGAGCATTTTTCACTGTCCATCCTATCTGGCATTCACAGCCTTGGTATGGCTGAACCTGAGACTCTTGAGAAGAGCTGTCTGTTAGGCATGTTCACACCATTATAACTTAAACCAACAGCACCGAGTTCTGCACAAAGCAAAGGTCCATGAATTTTGTCTGAAACTCGTTTCTTGGTTCTTCCTTCTCCTCTAGGTTCTTTTGCTTGCTTAAATATTTTTTCCCCCACAGTTATTCATTTTATCAGTTTTTCTTTAATTGTTTTATAGATTCTTTTACAGCAGGAAAGATGGATGGATAACAATGACAACTTCCATGGAGCTGCAACACTTTATTGAGCGTTCCAACAGGTCTGGAATTTCTTGTGTTGTCCAGAAGGCATTTACTGCCATGCATCATCGTGCTTGGTTAATCTTAATGAGAAAGGAAATCCAGTCCTTATTAAACCCTTGCTATCCTTCTATCCTGAATTCTTCAGCTGAGATCACTTGGACTGTTCAGTCTGGAGAAGAGGAGACTGAAGGGAGACCTCATGGCTGTTACAACTTCCACATGAGGAGAAGAGGAGGGGCAGACACTGATCTCTTATCTGTTTTGACCAGTGACAGGACCTGAGGGAATGGCCTGAAGCTGAGTCCAGGGCAATTTAAGTTGGATATCAGGAGAAGGTCCTCCACTGAGATGGTGGCTGGGCACTGGAACAGGCTCCCCAGGGAAGTGGTCACAAGCACCAAGCCTGACGGAATTCAAGAAGCTTTTGGATAATGTTCTTGGGCACATTGTGTGACTCTTGGGAATGGGGCTGTGTAGGTCCAGGAGTTGGACTGATGATCCTTTTGGGTGCCTTCCAGCTCGGGCTATTCTGTGATTAAAACTTGGGGTGAAGAACAGAATGAAGAGGCATTCTGATGGAGGGGTCCGTAATCCAATGCAGTTAATGTAAAATACATCAGAACTTTCCCAAGGAAGGGAATTAAATTTTGCTGGTTTTGAAACTGGAAGATGAGCTTTCTGAGCTGAGATCCTTAATGGTTACCTCACTATCATAGTGTCTTTTTTCAAAGCTAAGTTGCTTCACATTAAAGCTAGGAATTCTCATTTCCTTCCCTCAGCTAAAAAAAATAAGTCCCTGCATGTTACTTTTTACCTTATGAAGGTGAAGCTACATTTAATTTTGTATGAAAACTCTCTCTGCTATACAGTGATTAGACATTTGCCATGGGAGGGAATCCACCATTCTTCCCATTTCAGCCTCTTGCCTTGCCTGTCCCCCAAATTAAGAGTTTTTTGAAATTCTTATTCTGAAATGCCTTAAATTCTTATTCTTAGATCTCATTCTTAAAGTCTGGGAAGTTTAAACAGTTTTTTCTGTGTTGTCAGGATGATTTTAAAGAGAAAGCTGTCTTTGCAAAGTGTTCCTCTGAGGTCAGAGAATTTCGCTTGATCATGTGTGCTCAGAATAGTCATTGGCATGTGAATTCCCTGCCTGTTGTTATTTTATGACTTAGAAAAAGATGAGATTTCTGTATTAAAGGCTTGCCATGGTTGTCTCTTCATGCCATCAAAAAGCAACCACCTCTGGATGTGAGCTCTTGAGCTGTAAGATCTTATGACTGATACAAGGTAATCTCACCTCTGTGGAAGGGGCCTCTGCTGGTTTTAGGATCAGAGAAAAGAGAAAATTAGAGCTGAAAACTCCATGCTGGTAATTTCCACTTCAGAGCTGTGTCTTCTCTCATCTGCTCTGCTCATCTTCCTCCTTTCAGAGGCCTGTTTGCAGCTATATATTCCATCTTCCTCTTGGCTTGTTTCTCTCATTATCCTGAAGTCCTTTGCATGAGGCTTTGTAAAGGAAGGAATTCAGCTCAGGCTTGCAGATCAAGGAATTTATTGACTGATCTTTTCCCTCTTTATTTTCTGGATCGGAGGAACCATCATGTTTGTCCTTGAATGTCCCTGGTACTGGGGTAGGTTTTGAGGACTATGACAGCAGGAATTACTGGCATGTAATTTGCCCTTACATCCATCAAGTGAGCATTTAGAACATTAGCAGTCAGTACCTGGCTTGATGCTGAGAAAGCATTTTGCAGAGCCCAGCTGCCTTCTCCCTTTTCTTTATTACATAAAAGTTAGCTTTGCTGACAACTTTATTGGCTGAGTCAAGGTGTAGCATGTCAGCAATAGCTTTGAATCCTATGTCTTCTTGATCCATTAATGCCCTGGGATTAGATTTCTCACTTTCTTGTTTGGTTACTACTTTTATAATTAAGGATGATCATATTTGCCAGAATTTTCTTATTATTAAATTAGAAACCTAGTACCTGTATAGAAGGGCATCTTTCCTCTTTCCTTAGGTGAACCATGCGTCCTTTACACTATTAGGTTCCACAGTCTGGACAATCCTGCCGTTACTACAGACAGTTGAAAATAATAATGAGGTTGTATATCAACATGTCTGTATCATAATAATTAAGACATAGATAAATAATCTTAATTGCCTATCTTTCTCACTGACTTGGTTGAAATAATAAGAGTGAATTCAGCCATTAGACGTGTGCATATCTTTAATGTGCTTTGACTCACGTCTCCTAACGTGTTTGCCTCCGTCTGTAAAGATTTCTAAGGCATTGTTTGACTCATAGAAAACCCAGAAAATCATTATAAGTTTTGAAGTAGACTTAAGATATAGACCTTTTTGATTTATTTCATTATTATTTTGGCATTTCAGACCTGAGCTATAGCCTGCTTGATCCATCTAACCCAACATAAATATCATGCTGGCTCAGCATTGAGGGAGATTCAGCCTCTCATTTTTTAAAACTACTTTCATCTCTTCTTTTTTGGTTAAAGGCTCCCCATGCTGGTGTAAAGTCAGCCTTTAATTAATACCACATGGAGTGTTTTTCCTCCAGTAGCTGCTCAGTGAAGTCAGCCCTTGTATGATTTTCTGTTTTAACTTGACTATGGGGGAAGCTTTCAGTGTAAAATTAACTAGAATCTCATGTATAATTGACTTTGGTAGAAAAAAAGAGATTATAAAGGTAAGGTGCAAGATCTTCTGTTTTCTAATTACTAGCCCTTTTTAAGTATAGCAGTTAAGAAATCCTTATACTAAATTTTGCTTATAAGTAAGAAAAAATTTTCCATTTCCACATTTTCTTCCTGAACACAGGTTTGGGGTTTTCTTATGCTTTGGCAAAGTAGATTAATTTAGAGAATTGCTAACTTTAAGCAGTTAACTCTTTAACAGTTAGGGATCAGACATAAGTGAATGTCAACAGTTAGATGAAACATTTATTCAAGAGATTAAGTACAGGTTTGGAGAATGTCAGTGTATCTTCTTGCTTTGTGTCATTTTCTGCTCATCTTGAGACAGCAGTTTAAATGACATTATGATGAGAGCTTTACAGTCATGTGAGTTCAAAGCTTCTGAGTTCAGGGTTTAGATGAAGCTTTAGTTTCAGGAAAAGAAACTTCACTCAGCTGGCTGAATTTCACCTAATTTGGAATCAGTAGACACTTTGTCTTCAGTAAAGATGAGAGAAACTTCACAGCAACTTCTGCTTCAATACAAAACCTTGTTGCTCCGAGTTGAATCATTGCAGAGTTGAAACAAGAATATACACTTCATCAGGAAGCATAATTGATATGGGAAATTCAATTGAAAACATCAGTTGTACGTTTGAGGTCATTCTTAACTGAAAGACTGCACAAATTTTCAGCAGTTCTGAATGTGCAACCACTTTATTTCAAAGTTGTGGCAGTGTGCAGTTGGAGCACAAACTGGTAAGTAGTTTATGGTGTGCCTGCAAATCATCTTTGGTTCCTTCAGAACTTAGCTCGGTGAATCTCATTACTTTCAGGTTGAAACAGTCTAGGTGTGAGCAATGCCTGAAACGTATTTTCACTGATGGTGACCCCTGACAGTTGTTGCTGGAAGTTGACTCAGTGTACCAACCACATCCTAAATCCACTTTTCATTTAAGTATTATTTACTGTTTGTTGAATTGGGGTGATTTTCCTTTACAGATTTCCTCTGTGGAGTTTGAATTAGAGAATAAGCATAATGCTTTGTTGCCTAATGTTTTAAAATGCTCTTAAGACAAATGCATGAGGAAACTGCTCTCTTCATCTGTTTGCTTAATGACTGTTTCAGTGAAGGCAACTACATAGGAAAGATGGTCTTGCAGAGTGGAACTGGCCTTTCTTTTTGAAGTGCTAGTGGTCAGTATTTGTTTCCTTTTTTAATGCTCCCTTTTTTGGATTGCATCCTCCCATTCTGTAGGCATACATTTGGGAGAGTGCATATGGTGTACAACCAAATCAAAGCTATATCTGATAAACAGAGTGGAGAGGGGAAACAGAAGTTAAAGTAGCTGGTGGAATTGCTTAAGAACTCCAAATCAGCTATCCATCTGCTTGGCAATGTAAGCAGGTGGTCATGATTGAAAACAAAATACATATCCAATTCTCTTTCCTGATATTCAAAGCTGTTGGTCTTCCTTAACTATGAACTCCTAGGAAATCTACCTTGTTTTGTAACAACAAAAGTTCTCAGTCAGTGCAAAAATTTCTTAAGCACAGGAACAGAAATTTTGCAAGATCTTTGACAGAAAGTGCAGAAAAGGTTATGAAGGTAAATATGAAACTGTGACATGTTCACAACTGATCAGTGTAGAATCTGTTGCAGGCCTCCTTCAACAAACTATACACATAATTGAAGCACACATCAGAGATGTAAATTAAAAAAAAGAGCCGTCTGTATGTTCTGCAAGGTATTTACTGTTGGGAAGAGAGAAAGAAGCATCTCTTTCATTTGCAAGTACTCAGGGGACTTCCTGTGCTATGACAACTTAGGATTTATAAGCACGTAGACAGAAAGAACTTGCTTTTGGCTCTCAGTGGATCTTATCTGGCCATAATGTATTTTACTGAATCTTAGATTTCTTCATAGATGATATTTCTCTGGTTTGTTAAACTTCACCCTGAAATATATTCTATTAGAACTCGACTGCTGGTAGGGTATATGCTGGTGTTCTTTGATTGCTTTCAAAATTTGCCCCTATTTCTTTTTCCCTAGGGCGCACTTTCCCTATAAACCCAAATATTGTGTCTTGCAAATGCTTGTTCTCTCAGGTATGAAGGATCACTTATGTTCTTTGTATGCTTGATGGCTGGTAAAGCTCTTGTGGAGAAGATATTTTCAGAAAATTTGTCAGGAAAGCCATTTGCAGATTTTCACACGAGTGTTAGGCTTTATTCATGTAGATTTCTCAGTCCACAAAGTGTTCAAATGGCTGTCCCAGAACAAAGGCAATGCCTTTAATATTGAGGCCTTTGATCTCTTTTGCATGCTAATTATCAGTTTGGGCTTTCATTATGCTGTTTCTTTAATTCCTTTTTTTTTTGTTCATTTTAGTTCTTTTCTCTGGTATTTCATATTAATTTTTAGAAATTATTTTTATGTGACTAACTTTAAGTATTACATTATTGTAATGCTAACTCGTACTCTTACATTATACCTCAATATGATATTATCAAATCACCAGCAGCAGCCCCTCTCCATTACATCATTGTTATCCCCTTATGCACAATGACTTTTTCTTGAAGGTGAATGTTTCTTAAAGGTACAGTCTTTTTTGCCAAAAAGAGTTATTTCACAATTGCTGTCTTTCCATTTAGTGGTAGACTAATTGAATGGTGGGCAGCCTATTGGAGATTTATACAAGAAGAGTGACCACTGCCTTTCTCTAAACCTTTTTCCCAAGAACAAGGTGAAAAAGGTTAAGTCTTTCAGGAAAACCTTGTGCAAAGCAGAGGAGGCAAGGATTGAAAGAAATCATTCCTATGAAGGGACAAATACTTGAATCTAGTAACCACAGATGTTTGGGAAATAATCAGAAAATGTAGATATTAAAAGACATGTTCATCTGATAACAGCACTTCAGTCCCTGCACTTGGAAGGCTTCTAAAGAAGGAGAAAGAGAGCAACCATAAATAAATGTCATGAGTTTTCTTTTCAATGCAGGTCTGGTGTCCCAGACTTTGACTATGTACATTTCAAGGAAAGCTCTGAGAAGAGATGAAGAGTTGGGACTCCAAGTGCACAGCAGGAAAATAGGGAGTAAAGGACCTTCCTCTTTGTCTTTAAAGGGAGGCACAAATTTTCTGGAAGCAGCTCTGTCCTTATTTCAGACTCAGCTTGTGCTGCTGCGATGCCATTCCTGCTTAGAGCCCTGGCCCTGTGTTAGCATTGCACAGCTTTGCATTTACGTGTGGCTACTGACATGTTCCAAACAAGACTGCAAGACTCACCTGAAGCCCTTTCTTCCTTGCAGGTGGATCACAGTCTTTGGCTTTCTTCTTGCAATGGAACTCCCTCAGGGGAGGGTCATCTTGAACAACATTTTGTCGTTGTTTCATGTGTAGCTGCAAACATGTCACCTATCATGTTGTCAGCTTGCTGGTCTCATTAAACACATTCCAAGATTGATTTCCTTTACAATTTCTGTTCTGGTGTTTCTTTATTCCTGTAGGTGTCAGTCAAAACAGATCAATTGCACTGTATGTATAGGGTAAAATAACTAGGGAATAGAAAGCTCTTCTTCCATCAGTACAAGCAGTTTGGTCACATGTGTTGGCCTTTTCCCCTTCATGTGATATTAGGACTTCAAGAGCTGAGGTAGTGTTTCTTCAACATAATTAAGACAGTTTTATTTCTTTCTGCATTTCTGCTTCTTGTTGCCTCTTCAATCTGCAGGCCTCTTGTGAACCAGCAGTCTCTCTGTCACTCCCTGGAGTTATATTTGAGTCTCCTTTTCCAGTCTGCTCAGTCTCCAGGGGCTTTGTACTAAAGGGAGAAGCTGGGAAATCCTTTTAGTTCAATAAACTTAGCTTTAGAGGTCAAAAGCCTTCTTAATTCTCACTAAACCGTAGGTTTGCATCTTCAGAGGCATACTAACTATTCCACTTCGATGGATCCCAGTGTGTTATATCCCTTGTAAATATGAAGGAAGACTTTTCAGCTATGGTAACTTGAATGAATGATCATGAATCTAAAATTCTCTTTTTCAGTCCTTCAGGACATAACCAAAGAAACAAAAAGAAAACTAAAATGTAGCCTGTCCTTTTAAAATGTTTTGTAGTTTTCTTCTTACAGCTTCACTTTATGTTTCCCATGTGCTGATTTTCTTAATTCTGGTGTTAATTTGTGATTATTCACGGTCCTTTTAATGAGTTAATTCTGAACAGTAACAATCCACTGACACAACTGTTTGTCTTGTGGGATCCAAACTTGAATTTGGAGACAGGTCGATGCCTCTGTGCATTCATAGCTGTATGTGTTACATATCATACATTTGATGAAACTGGGGCTTTGTTACTGACTAATAGAAAATGTGAGTGAAGTGTAACCAAAATATCTACAATTCTTTATACCTCAACAGTTTTCTCCTGAGTAGGACTGTCATTATAAATGTTTCCCTACACCTTTTTTCCCATTAGAAAAAGGACAGTTACTGCTTATGCTGGAGAAAATTTGGAAACTAACAGTGATACGAAGAAGACATTACTTTTCCTTTTACAAACCTTACCTCATGCAGCCAGATGAGAACACTAAGAGTTTGTTAGGTAATTGGCTTTCCTGCATCCTGTGTTTTTAATTGCCTGGATATACAGTCAGCTCAAGGTACATTTCTTGTGCTCTAATGAATTTTAACATAAACCTTTTATTTCCAGGTGGATCAGCACTGGAAGAGCTTTATGGCTGTCTTATAAAAATAATTTAAATTAACACATTGATACCGAAACCTTGCCACCCAAGAAATTAAACATAGAATATATTATGTAATTGTGTGCATGTTTTACTTGAGGACATGAATGTGGCTTTTGAAAAAAATGCAGTACTCCCTAGAGTTTCTTTATATCATGGCAGTACATTGACATTGATTCAGGAATTATTATAATTTAGATGAAGTTTGAGATACGTCATTTCAGGGTGATAAAGGTTGTTTAAACCTTCTATAATTTTTAATTCACTCTTTGCATTTATTTCTGACTTGAAAAAGCAAGTAAATAAAGCTCTACTTTCCTGACACAGTATTTTGGATAAAACACATCTACATGAATTCAATATGAGGAGTTTTAAACGCATGTCATTTCTCAGCTGAAAAAGCCCCATCCAGCTGTACTCTACAAATGAGTGCAGCACAGTGCATAGAGTATACATGAACATTTCATTAATATTGCTGACAGAGTAAATAGGCGGCAGTTTTGGAATACCTCTGCCATCCGTATTTATAGGAGGTATTGAAACAAATGCGTATGTTGCATGTTGTTTGGGTTTGTACCTGCCTCTGATGTGGCTGTGACTTTGACATTTAACTACATGCAGCTCTTTTCCCACTTGTAAAGAGAGATGATAATGGTTTCGTTCAGATGGAAGTTATAAAGTTTGTAGACGACTCAGGCTCTTGAGAAGAAAGGATTGCCATACTAGAATTGTGAAAGACAGTGCAAGCATCTGTTGCGACACTGCTGTGAGCTCTCTTCGTTGTCCTGTTCCACGTTGACCTGCTCTGTGAACTTGGCACTAAGAGCCAAGTGACTTAAACTTCACTAAATAAAGCAGTCGTAATTGTATTTACCCATCTTTGTCAAAAAGTTTTTACCTGCATATGCAATGAGTTTGAGAACTTGTAGCATCTATTTTTCAATTGAAGACTTTGCCGTTTTGCGTTTCTCCCCATCCCCTTGTACATGTGTATGAGTAGTCATAATCAGAATTCCAGTCTGCACCTATGGATGCATTTTGTTTCATTTAATTCTCTTTAATTTCAGTCAAGTTTCATTGCAGCAAATGATCTCAAGCCTGAGTCTATTCCATATACCTGTTCAAGATTGTAGGAGGTCATGGTTGTTTACATTCAAACCAGGTCTGATTTTAGTCAACTGTAATAGCAGTCAACTGCCTCTGATAACTGTTCATCATTTCTATATTGCTGTAAATATGTATTTGTCTGTGATACTACTGCATATGCTGTATTTCAGGAAAAGCAGAGGTTTCTGACAGATGTCCTACATGAAGTGATGTTGCTGGATGGATTGGCCAGTTCACATCCAGTATCACAGGAGGTGCAGCAAGCCTCAGACATTGACAGGGTGTTTGACTGGATTGCCTATAAAAAGGTGAGACTAACTAAGCTTATCTCTATGATACAAATATGCCAGTAGCTGTAAGAGTATCATGTTCTGTCTGTGAAAGAAATACCATTGTAACACTATGTATGGGAAACTAATTTGTGTGGAATGTATTTAGAATATTCTACAGTGATTATAGTCAATTACATTCAGCATATCAAGTGTTAGCAAATGTTACAAACTCTTGGTTTTTCTAAGCTTTGTGTCAGGACCATCAGCGAGGACTTTTCTATGGTCTTAAATAAAATATTTTTAAACAGTTTACCACTATGTGCAGTATCTTTTCCCTACTTTTTTTTTTTTTCATTCTCTTCTAACTTCTCTTTAAAATGTCTGTCTTGTGTTCCTTGAGATCTTGGACATGATCCCTAGTCTCTCTTCACAATTTCCTACGTGATATTGAAATGATGAAACTTTCTCCCATGTAATTTTTCTTTAGTGAAATGACAGTCATAGAATGTCATTGTTATTTCATTGTCTTTACTGTGGCATGTATCAGTTAGACACCATGAAAGTGCCCATCTCTGCTAGACACTCAGCTGTCATTCTAAAGATATGCCTCTTTCTATACACTTCAGAAATGACCATTGAAAATGTACTGTTTAAATGCCTCAGAGCAGAATATATTTTTCATTTCCACTTTCTAGTCCTTGGTGATTGCACGTGTTAAGAAATCCATGACATAAACCCCCGAAGAATGGCATTCAGGTAATCTCACAAGCAGAGCGAAACAGACACTACAGCCTGGCAGCACACAGTGTTTTTCCACTTAAACTGTTGAGGGTAATGTTTGCCTCTTTCAAAAGCATCATTCTAGTCATTCTTCAGATAGAAGCATGTCATCCTCCACTAGGGCCACAAATAAGTAGAGAAAAATGAGAAATCGTGATAGTTCATTAATAACCAGTACTTGTAGATGATTCAAGGCTCTCAAGTTACATCAGAGAGTGCATATGTCTTCCTAGCACAGCTGGAAGTGAGATAGTGTCCTCCCACGATGACGGGAAAAGTGGTTGTATCCCAAGTGCAGTAGAAAATATAGCCTGTTGAACACAAGAGTAGAACTGAGAATTGTTAAATCAAAGCACAAAGCGTGACAGCCTTTCCACACCAGAAATAACTGACAGCAGGAATCACAGCCCTGGAGAGCTGCAGCATCAGAGGAGGAGAGAGTGCAGCAAGAATAACACGAGGAGCAACAATCAGCATGGAACAACTGGCTGTAATAAAATGGGGAAACAAGGCAGCTGCATCTCAAAAGGAGCAGCCAGACCCAGAGCAATGTGAGGGAGAGACATCCCAGACAGAACCAGAGGAGTCATAGCCCTAGATAAGCAGCCACAGCCAGATAAGAGAAGGGATGAAAGGACATGTAGAGAGCCAGATATCTGAAGTAGTTTCTGTCAGCCTGCTGTGTGCTTTGAAGTGTGCTGGTTGAAGATTCTGGCAGCAATCAGTGCAGGCAAGACCATTATGATGGAGTATAACTCTAAAAGTATCCCCAAAAGAATATATCTTGGCAACTGACAAACAATGATCAAAACAAGGGAGATGATTACTGGAATAGGGAAGAATATTCATTTTTTCCTGCCCCGTAAGCAAAATTAACCTCAGCACTGAGATCAGTTACTGGTCCTGACTTTGTAATGCAAACAATTAATTGTTTCCTAAATCCTTGCATGTATAACTTCCTTTTCCTGTTTAACTCTATGCCACATCTTTAAAATTTCCTTTTCCTGCTTTCTGTGTAAAGTGATGGAAGGAAGAACTATTTTGGGCAATAATAAAGGGAGACCATGCTCTCTGCTTCCCCTCAAAAGCAACATTCTGAATCTGTTCGACTAAAACTTTACACAAAGAAAAATGCACATCTTCCCTGTATTCTGGCGAAGGAGAATTTTAGAAATTGAAAGCAGTGGCTCGCTCACCCTTTTGAGTGTAATTCTCTTTGAAACTTCACAGCGTAGCATGATCTGCAAGAATGTGGAAGAGCAGGAGGGCTAATGCAGTCACTGGAAAGGCTCTCTAAAATCTTCATTCTTTTTACTTCTGTTCCTTAGGCACTGGGAAGGACATTCACACTGTAATAACAAAATCAAAACAAAGCAAAATAAAACCCCCAAACCACCATCTTGTATTCTGTCCAGGAGCAGTAATTTGTAAGAAAGCCAGTTCATGAATGTAATGAAATCATGATGATGTGAATCTATGAAGTGACAGAAAAGTGAGACTAGCTCATTAACAATGAAAGAAATACTAGATAAATGCTTATAAATTGTAAAATAGATTTTATTTTAGTTTTTCTTTTAGTTAAATTAATAATATAAGGTGGTATCAGACTAGTTGAAAGTCTTACAATACAATAGAGATAGCTTTGGAACCCACTCGCTTACTGCAGAATATAGGGAGAGCTTTTTGTTCTCCCTAATTTAGCTGTGCTGTTGTCTGTGAGTGCCATTAAGTCCAAAGGGTGCACATTTGTGGGATGCTGGTTTTTCTTCTGTGACTTGTGAGTGCAACAGGTCAGTGCTCAGATTGCAGAAGGTGCTTTCAGGAGCCATTTATTCCTAATGCATTGTAACAGATGAGGTGTCTTGTAATGAAAATAATGTCTTTCTGTTTAGATAAAAAGGCTGTAAGTTGTTGCTGCTCCCAGTATGAAAGTCATCGAAACATAGCCTGTGAAACCAATAGGTTCAAGTTCAGAGCAGCCCCAAGAGCACCTGTCCTAAAGTATGGAGGCTGCCCCACTCCGGCTGGTGGGTGCCAATGGATAAAGCCAGACAGGTGCTTCAGGATACTTAAAATACCTCTCTTAACTTATCCTTGTACCATCCTGACTCAAGCAGGAACAAACTTTCTTTAGCCCTTTACACTGGTTAGTGTATGCTTGGTATTATTTTCTGAAGAAGAAACATGGAAACTACTGTGTGTGGTATATATGCAGCTGAACACAGACAGTGCTTCAGGAGTTCCCCATGCCAGGGATGATTTTATGTGGGTTTAACTGGAAATTAAATAGAGATGGAGCACAAATGTTAATAAAAGCACTTTATTTCAAAGAAGAGCTCATTAGACTAGACTGCTCGATCAAGGCAGAGTGATTGGGAAGACGCCACGTGTTTTGGTACCAACCTTCTGCCGGTTCCACATGGAAAGGCAGTGGCAAGTGGCAACAGCCCTCCAAAGGGCTGGAGGAGATGATCCAAACAGAAATGGCAACAGTAGGTCTAGACACTGTGTCCTACCATCCTTCCTTCCCCAACAGGAAGCCATTAGAAGGAACAAACCAGTTTATCTGTATCTCAGACGTTTTCATGGCTTTATAAATAGAGTGTTTATAAAGACCGGTGTACACAAAGGCACACCAGCCAAGGTCCTGAAATGCACTTGTCTTTTCTGCTTCTCTGTTTCTGCTTTGTAATGATCATTTTCAGAAAGTTACAGGTATTTTCTTTTTTTTTTTCCCTGAAGGAGTCTGAAAAACAACACCTGTATACAGGCAAAGGCAGGTTTTGCTGATACGCATCCTAGTTTAGATCAATAAAAGAGCAAGAGTTAGAAGTGTTAAAGTAACTTGGAAGAAATTGTAAGAATTAGAAATAGAAAATTAATTTGAGGTAATGAAATAGAGTAAAAGGAACAAAAAACTCGTAAGAATATGGCTAATATTTTGATCAAAATATGATCCTGTAGGATTTCTATTCTGAAGGGGACTCTTGGGACCAACTGCTGGCACACTTTTGTTGTTGTTGCTGTTCTTTTTAAAGGCATGTTTAAGTACCGGGTAATGTGTGAGTCTTAAAGGAGGTATTAAAAAAGAGAAATTAGAATGACAGGTTTACTTATAGATAGTTGCAAATCAGTCTTAGGCAAAGGGATTGAGATTCTTATGTGGTATTTAGTGAACTGAAAAAGAATATTAATTTTTCTTGAAGATTTTCATACAAAGGCAGTTAATGAAAAAGTATAACGTTCCTTTGTCCTTGTCACTGGTGTCAGAAAATGTCAGAATGGTTTTGGTGGTGAGGCCAAGTAAAATTCCTGTTTTAAGTTGAGTCACGATGGCATTTTGTCTGGGCAATGGAAAACATTTTATTATTCAAGGAAAATGATGTGACAATATTTAGCTGAAGAATATGATCAGTTATGGTCATTTACGCCTGAATTTTCTTCTTTGTGTCATGTTCCTAAAATTTGTAATGGAATTTTTGACTAAGACAAGCATTTCACCAAAGCCATCTTACTGTCTGACCATTTTGGTATTATCCAGCCCTAGAACAGCTGTGTTTGTCAGAATAGAAAATGATTATGATTTCCGAGTGAAAAGCTCTCCTTGAATATAATGTTGCTTTTTCAGTGATGTTTTTGCATCAGATAAATGGCCTTTCATTCTGTAAAAACAACATAAGGTGCCTTTATGCATCTTTGAAGATTTAGCACAGTACATTACAGGTTTGTAGGTATATTTGCTGATTTTAAAAATACAAGTTTACCCACACTGTTAATAAAGTTTTAAAAATAGTGTAAGTTTATTTCCTTCATTAAAATATATCCTGGTTTTATTACTGAGTATTAACAGCATGTTAATTTGTGAGTGTGCACTGCTTGATAAGCAAATATAATTTGGAAACTGTATCGCTTTAAAAAGTAAAGAAGATAAATTAAATGACTGATTTTTTTTTCCTAGTCTGTATTGTTAAAATCAAGTAGGGATGGTTTCGTTTGGACTCCTTTTAATGAATTTAGTCCCTTAACTTTTAACAATTGTTGCAAAGTGCAGGGAAACCAGTCAGAGCCACAATCAGCCAAGTACATAGTTGTTCAACTTTATGTGCATAGGCTGTGGAATTTAATTTGGGTTGCATGTGTGCTTAAGGTACTTCAGTGTGTCACTGAATGATGGCCTGGACAAAGACTCCTCAGGATAGTCTCATATCATGACATTTTGTACCAATATGCTGCGTAATCTGCATGTACCTATCTCCTTCCATAGTTCTTCCCGTGGATTTTATGTGGGTTGTCAAAGATGAAGTCTCTAGGAATTAATTGAAAAATTTTACATTTCTGTCACAGGGAGGAAATCATAGGCACATGTTTACTCATTTAAACAAATATGTTCTATTACCCTAATCAAATAAGGAAGCATTTGCACTTACCAAATTCACTTGCATTAAGCTTCATTTTTTTCTTGTAATATTTGGAGATGCCGTTGGAGAATACAGAAAATAGCTACGCTGTTGTATTACAGTGCTCAGTTTCTGAAAATGAAAGAGGAATTTAGTGCTGGTGACTCATGATACAATCTAATTAATTCCCTGAAAAGAATTTCTCAGTGGGTACTTATGCAGTTCTCAGAGATGAGATATTTTTGATAGAGACAGCTGAAGAATTCCAGAGAAGCCTTTGCAATTATCTCTGCTCTTACAACTTGATAGAAGTACTTTAGCAAAGGTCTCTCTGGAGCCTGCAACAAGATCATGTTTTAACTGATGTCATGAATAGGACACACTTGTTCCATAATTGTCAGAGGAAGGCCAGATACCGTTAAAGACTGTTTAGATGATAAAGTTAGGAAAGTAAAATACATTTCAGCATAACCTTCTGAGTGGGAGCTGAGGAATGTCTGGACTTCTGCCTGTGTGGGAAAGTGAAAAAAGGAAGAGTATACAGTGAAGATGTTTGCTTAAAGAAACACAGCTGAAGTACAATACCAGGGATTGAAAGTGGTCACCCAGTGTGTTCAGTTGTTCATACAGGAGAATTCCGTAAATTCAGTGCACTGCGTGTAGTGTAACACAGCAGATCAATTGACCAAGTCTTTAAATAATTCATTTACATGCATATACACTATTTGCTGTCTAGGTTTGAGCAAATTCTGCAGGTGTGACTTAGTCAAGTCGTATTTTTTTTTTCTGTTAAATATGTCCAAGATTCAACAGATTTAATTTAGTTGGTTTTTGCTTTTTTTTTAAATTTTATTTTATGTAATTTTTTTTAAATGCCACATTTTTGCTACATGTCTGATGTACATTATTTTGTTTTAATTCATGCTGTTTTTCCCAATAAGCTAAATTTCATGGGGTATCCAGCTGTGGTTGCTTAGTACCAACAAAGAATGATTGTTTTGAAAAACGTGACTTGGATATTACTTATTGGCTAGTGTACACATTACAAAATTAAAGTGCAAATGTGCGTTCTTTGTGTAAGTGCTTGGTAGCATGCTCTTCTAATATTTGAAATTAACTTAGACTCACAGAATTATCCAAGGTTTTGAGAAATAAAGAATAATGTCTGAATTCAGGAACTTTAAACAGAAATGAAATGACACTCACTTACTTAAGAATCCATTTGAGTGTGGATATCCCTGATCTTCTATTTAACAGAGGACTGTAAAAATATGTTCAACATTTAAAAGAAAAAACCCCAACCTGTATTCTGCTTTTATTACATTTACAGTTCTAAAAGAAAATCCTTCTTTGTACATTTCATGGAGAAAAGGTATGTTTCAACTGGTACTTAAAACACGTTAGCCAAAAATTGGAAATTCCTCTGTGTTCTTAGGTGATTCTGCTGAGGCAGTGTGTGCCTGACTGGACTGCATGTAACAGGTATGGCTCTGGCTTATTTAGTGAGAGACTACATCATGGTCCAAGTGTAAAAGGGGGACTCAGATTTTTAAGGATATAACCGGGAAGTGTGATGAATTTTTTTATGTTGGACTTCCCTGCTGAAGAATGGGTTAATTCCCATGCTCAGTTTACTCTTCGTAACAGATACCATGAATTTGAGGTAGGTGTGTGGAAAACACTAAAAGAAGTGTTAGTTGTTAAGAAAGTCTGCAGATCTGAGTGGCATCCACCTGCACCTTTTGAGGGTTACCAGATACGGAGCTGCAGAACTTCTGGCAATGGGATGTAGACCATCCTAGCAAACAGCTGCTGTGCCAGAGAATTGCTGGGGTGATGTACAGGAAGTGCTCCATGGGATGTCCTGGGAGCTATAGGCTGATGAGTTTGTCTTCCTTCTCCAGTGAGATGGGGACTCTGTAGGATATAAAGGGTAAGATAACAGAGCTCATGGATTAATATGTTGGTCTTGTCTGGACATCACTGCTGCGAAGGGGAATTGGCTCTTACTATCCAGCTGGAGTTTTGAGGGGAGAGTGAGTAGACAAAGGATTTTAAAAAAGTTTTCAATAAGGCACCTTGCTTGTAGCTCAGGGTAAATCATTTAAGGAGAGAACTATTTAATGTGTGTGTACTGTGACTGATTCATTAAAAAGCACCAATACTAGTATATATCAGGTATACACTAGTAGCCATGAAACTTTGCATTCTCATCTTGGATCAGGAGGTCTTTATGAAAGAATTATGCCTTTGTCAGTGCCTGTATGTGGTCTGAGTCTTGTTTTAATCAGTGAAAATGAAGCTGATTATAAGTACTTACTGTTGATAACAATAGCTCTAACAGCATGAATAAAATTTAGTGTAATTGAGGCAGAGGATAGAATAATTCACATTTCTCTTAGCTAGAGAGAAAGTAACCTTTATCTTGAATTGCAGGTATATCAGCACACAGAAGGATAACTGTAGGCCTTCTATTTGTGTCCCACTGTATTTGAAAAACAAGTGGTATTCTTACATATTAATCAAGACTGATTTTGAACTGACTACTGCACAATAGAGGAAAGTTAATAAATCATCTGTATTCAGTGTTGGTTTTGATTTTGTTTATTTAATGAGAAGAAGCAGCAAAGTGGATGGGTGGAGGTTTTGTGGAAAACTGATGCATTAAATTTCTGTTTTAGAACCTCAGTTATGTAATTTTTTATGTTAGTCCAATGTTCTCTTCCCCAGCATCTCATTCTCTGTTTACACCTTGCATACCATGGTGGTGTTTCTCATACCAGGATCCTTCCTGATTTTAGTTTTTGTGTCACTAACAGCATTTTTCTGACCTAAATCAAACAGCTTTAATTCCTAAGGAAGGATGGCAAGGTGGATATTCAGTGAAGATGAGATAAATTGAGGTCTGGGTAATTACTATGATTGATACTTGGTGTTACATGAGGTAAATTGATAGGTAAGCCTGCAAGATGCTGTATCACCCCTTGTAAACTCAAGGAGGTTGTTTTTCCACTGTTTACTTATTTTTTTTCTTTAATTTTGCTTCATAATTTACAAGATAAAATATCTTCTGAGGGATTGATGTCATCTCACTTGAAATGTTCACCATCTCATTCACTCCTGCAAATTAGTCCTCTCTGAGTAGTCCCTGTATCATCTGTGAAGATAAACAGGCACCTTTAGAGTGAAACTCATCTGTCCTATTTTAGATGCATGTCTTTGGATGAGATGAATCAGGACGAACTGAAGTGTTTGCTTCTCTCTCCTTTGCCTTTAAAGGAAGTCTGGGCAGCTGGTTCAGCTGTGTACAACTGAGCAAGCATCACTTAGCTACGATGTAGGCATTTGCAGTCAGTCGGATGAATCTTTATCCTACGGTTAAAACAAAAACAATGAAACGCACAAAAGCACAACCAAAACCAAAAAGAAGTTGATATTAGAGGAAGAAAATGACAAATTTTGTGGGAAGGAGGGCAGAAGAGCTGTGTGTTTTCCAGGTCAGCCTTTTATGATCTCTGTTCCATCCCTCACTTTAATGCATTTACAGAACGATTGATTATTTTGCCATTACAAAAAGTCAGCTGTAGTTAATGGTTTCTGTTTTGTGTTGCTGACATTTTTCTCTCATGAGAACCTTTTAGAATAATGGCATAATTTTTGGTTCTTCAAAGAATAATGCTGAAGGAGTTTCTAGCTTAAATGTATTTCTTCACACATGGCCTCCTGTCCATGCCTCTTGGCTTCAGCGTGACCCTATGTGCTGGTTTGCTGACTTTTATATTGTTCCCTTCACTGCAACTGCTTCCCCAGTTCTTTATTTTTCAAGTGCTTTTCTTTGCTGTCTGTTCAGTATGGAGCATCTACTTCATCTAGCAAGCACTCTGCCCTCCCTTCAGGGCCTTCTGTTGAATACCCACCTTTGCTAGTCTTCTTACATGAAAGTATGGCATGTAGAATAAACCAAGGTATGATATATATTATTTGACTCTATATACAAAAGGACCATGTCACACCAGTTTTGTATCTCCACAATTCAGGAATTCCCCCAGAATGGGGAATCAATCTGTGTATGGCCGTTTTGGACCGTGCAGTTGAATTCGTCTCACTGCACTTTAGATGTCTGCGGCACAGATGTGTACATATGAGGTAGTCACTCAAGCCTACTTTTGGAGTGAATTATAGGAGATGGGTGCTTTTAGAGTACAATTCCCCCAATCTGAGGTTTACTTTAAGATTAGATAAAGTGCATCCAGAAGTGACTGGTAAAGCGCACTCACTGTAAGGGAAGTTTAAACAAGTAAAATGATTGTGGTTACAGGTGCCACAGACACCTGCATTGAATCAGGTGTATCACTTCCTGTATGGCTCTGTAACAGTACTGTGTTGTATGCAGTAGTCATGTTTTTGTGGGTTCATTACTTTTTTTCCTGTTACAGAGAATTCTGTTTGGTACTATCTTTTGCATAAAAAAGGATTACAAAATACAAGTTGCAAGAAAAACAATTAGTTTAAGAATTTGGGTGTAATAAAATTGAGAAATTCAATAAGTCATAGAATTAAATTGATTTACAGTAATTTGATCTGTAGTGATGTAAGAGGATCAAGATGTAGGAGTGGGTCTTTAAAAATTAGTTAAAACTAATCTGGGATCAAGGATGCAATCATGTTACTTTAGGTTGGCATGGAAAGAATTAGTCTGAATACCTTAGCTTGGGTCTGCATTTTGTAGATTTCAAAGACATGTTCAGCTTACATATAAAGAGATTCTACTAATTTGGCTTATGGATTGTCTTTACATGTTGTCAGTGTACAGGTTTCTTCAGGATAAGAAGGTGCATAAACTCGTATCCCTTCAGGCAGCATTGGCTCACTGTCCATGGGCAAGACTTTTCCCAAGAGCACTTTGCTAAAAAAAGAGCTGTATGCACTTAATTTCCATGGAGTAGCCAACATATTCTACTTTGCTTTCCTCTAGCAGTGGAGTCACAATGCTGAGGCTGAGGAAGCTTCAGCTGTGTCATAGGTTATATGAGGAGTGTGCTGGGTGATCTTTGGCAAATGATTTCATTGTGGTGTGCCGCAGTTTCCTTTTAATTTGCAGAATATTGGCATTAATCTTACAGAGCACTTGTGAGATCTGCTAATGAGCAGTGCTTCACCAGACCTAGGTAGTGCCATTAATCATTGGATGAGTAACTAGTGTATTTGTCTGAGCAGACATATTAAGACACGGTACAATGGCTTAAGGAGAGTCAGATTTTACACTGGCAGGAACTAGGTGTGTTTTTTGAATAGGAAAGAATTGCTTTCCACTAGACCTCTTAAACCAATGTGCTTTACCTCTTGACAAGGTACTGAGTCATCCAATGCCTGGAGGAAAGCACTTAAATCATCAATAAACAGTCATTCTGCCCAGTAGGAGAGGCAAGTTTGCATCTCAAGACATTGTATGTTGTTCCTCAGTTGGACAAATGTTGGCAGAGCAGAAGTGGCTCTGAGAGTGAAGTGGGGAGCAGACTCCTTGCATGTCAGGGTGTTCATAGATTAATGCTGACAGGTTCTGAAGGGCATCTCCTGCAGCAAGACAGATTTGTTGGGATTTTTCTGTAGATTTAGGTCTAGGTCAGAGAAGCTTTCAGAAGGTATGGCAGCATAAGTCCTCTGGACTCCATCTAGTTTGCTGCTTGTCAGGTGGATAGGCAGTGGGAATGTCAGCACATTGGGCCGTTCAGATGACCCCAAAGCTATGTATTCAATTTTTCCTATAATTGAAATTACTGCACATACCTTCCTTACCTCCCACGACCCTCTGGCTGGGGTCATCTTCCAAACTCCTCCTTTAAGTAAGCCACTCTTCTTTATGCCAGTTATTCTGTATACTTGCTTTTTACCCTTCTGCCTTCAAACCTGTTTTGCTTCCTCTCCAGTCAGTGACAGTATTTGCTGCATTATCCTTCCCTTCCCAGAGCTGTGAACCTGTCAGTAGCTTCTGATCTTATGAATGTATTACTGTTCTCTGTTCTTCCTGCTCTCAAAGTGCAAGAAAGGTGAAGTGAATGGTTTCCTCCCATCTCTTTCCACTCCACAGTGAGGGCTTCATTTGCTCCTTTTTCTTCTCCCTTTCCTCCAAGACACTTTCCCCCTCTTAAGGTTCTCTTGTGTTTTGAATCCATTCCCTTCCTCAAACAAGTCAAGAAAGCATTTGCTATCCCTGAGTGGGAAGATGGCAGAACTGGGACAAGCATATTGTTCTGGAAGCTGTAAGTAGGGTTTCTAGGTTTCCTGAGGCAATTAATTGGTAGAAAGTACTTCTAAAGTAGCTGAAAAGGGATCTGTCTTGTGAGAGCAGCCCTGCCTTTGAGCCTTGGCTCTCCATTCAGTCTTTGCTTGCTGTATTATTTTGTTTGCTGTGTAAAGGCTAGCCATAGTCCATCCAAAATCTGTCTAAAAGTTACCTGTGAGAGTAATTGCATAATTTATTTACATGTACATGGTAGTTCTTGGTCTCTGGATAGAAAACAGACTCTGGGCAAGATTATATGGAAGTATTTGCTTGCTTACTTTTTACAGAAATCAGTAGAGTCAAGTGCTTATATAAATATGTCTTTTGTTGCTATGTGAAATTTAAACTGTGAGAAAGAAACAAGGACATCCTGGAATACTAAATGATGAGTAGGAAAAGGGATGTGTGATGAATGGAAAAATGTCTTCATATTGAGGATTTTGTCTGATCTGTTTTATGTTTTATGTTTTTTGTTTCTGTTACAGATGTTTTGGATTGCCCTGCCCAAGTTACTTACAGAATAAATAGGATTTACCTATTTATGGGATTTTTTTTTTTTAAATATTCTGTTTATCTGCTTAAACAGATTTATGTGTTGTTTATATGCTTAAATGTCCCTGAGAACTTTACTCATTCTGTTCTTCTAGTTCTTCTAGTAATGTAAGGGCAATAATGCTTCCTGACCTATGGTCTTGTCTGTTCAGGTAATAATCTGTTTTGAAAGGTACTATTTCCTGTTCTGCTGTGAGTTCCAGACATGATTTGTCTTCCAGTAAGATTATATACCACCTTACAATGTATCCTAATGTTAAAAATGCAAACACCATGTTTTGGTTTATTCACTACCCAATTCCTAAAAGCAACTACAAACATCACCTCAATTATATTTTTTTTCTTCAGTTACTCAGCAAACTATAAAATATTTGTTGTTGCTACTTACCTAAAGAACTTGTGTTTTCTTACAACTTACTAATAATTTTAAAATATTTTTGATTTATATAGTGAGTTCAAATGTTGTTTATTACAGAAAATCCATTCAGTACTTAAAAATAGTCACTGTATTAAAAAATCAGTGGAACGTGTAAAATGATCTAAAAATTGGACAGCTGTTAAATTTCATACTACCCTGAACTTTAATTTAGCAGGAAAAGACATGAAGTTTTGCTTTGAAAGCTGAAGGTAGATAAGTTAAAATAAGTGAAACTAGATACATTTCAATTTGTAAAAAGGTGTGTATTTTCACTGTAAGAGTAAATATTAGTTGTGACACATTATGTAGTCCTGTGAAACATTACTTTCTACTTGAATCTTCTAAAATAGATGCTATTGTATAAAGAGAAACCATAGGGTTTTTTTGCCTAAATTACTGCTTGATCTCGCTTAATGCAGAATAGATGTTGTAATCATCCTTCTGGCTTTTGAATCTGGAAAATTTTGAATCTATGAAATGTTTCTCTTATTTTAATTTTTTTCTACTTGAGTGTTAACCTAATTCCTGAACCTTCATCTCTATATGACGTTGTTGAGTTCTAGCATCATGTTTTCTTAAAGCCTTTAATTCACTGACTTGTGATCAGAAGTGTCCTCCTCTCGTACAGTGATCAATACTAAGAATAACATTTAAATACTGGGATTGGAAGACGGATTGTCTTGAAATTATATTGCAAAGTGGGATATTATAGCTAAATGGTCAAAGTAGATCTGTGAAGTTATTTCTGCTTGAAATAGAGCACTTGTGCAAGGGGAAAGTACACAGCAATTGTGCTTCTGAGAGGGAGTGAGAAAGCACAAAAAGGATGCTTGAAAAAAAGCTACTCTTGCAAGTATCCATCTGTTTCCTGCAGTAAGTATTGAGAATTAGAATCACCTGTCTTTTAGATCTCTCTTCTTTGCCTGAAGGGAAAAAGGGTAAGAACTGCTATAAGTAGAGAAAGAGTGCTATACAGAGAAAGAGTGCTATACCAGTACTTAGCTCTTTGCATGACAGACTGGAAAATAACCTATTAATAAGTCAAATATATATATATCCACATCTTATAAAATTGTTAAGGAAGTTATTCACTTTAAGTCATCAGATCTTGAAGGCTTTTACAAAGGAAAGCAGTACCACTAAATCCTGATGTACAATAGTGTAATAGAGATAAAAATATTATGAACAATCAATGAGATAGAATTTACAATGGACACTGTTTCTTTGCTCTCATCTAAAACTGGGCATTTCTGTTGAGTGCATAGAAGGGCTGGGGTCAACCAGCCATGGAGCTGACACATGCATGCTCCAGCAGTGGGGAGATAGGGCTGTATGACCTGCGCCGTATTCAGTATATTCACAATATCACTTTGCCTCGTCACTTTGCCTAGTAAGTGTTTGCATTATCTTCTCTTTATCTCTTTTTCCTTCTAGCACAAATAAAGATTGTATTAGTTACAGGTTTCCAGGATGTTAGTGTTGGGAAATGCCTGCTTCAGAGTGTTTTTATTATGTTATATTGACATTCAAAACTGGTAACTTTTTTGTTTATCTATTATTTCCCACAGGGTGCAGCTCTGATTCGAATGTTGGCTAACTTTATGGGTCACTCTGTGTTTCAAATGGGCTTACAAGTAAGTAAAGGCATTTCTGTCTTTGTGTAGATGTGTACTTCTAGCAGTTTCTCTTGCTCTTTTTTCTTTTGAAGCTATATTTGCATCAATTTGTGGAAATGTTTCTTTACTTTAGGACCATCTGAGGTTCCACTATGTCCCTGAAGCTGAATTTGATTGAAGGTGCATTTTCACCCATATTTCTCAGTGTATGAAATGATTGCACTTTAACTCTCGTACAGTTTCGTGTAGATTGCTACATAAAAGCCATTTTATCCATGTGACAACTATGTGAAGGACTATCTGAGGAAGTATCTACTTCACCTGCATTTGACTGCTGGTCTAACAAATAATAACAATATAAGCCAGCTCGAAAATAAATAGCCCTGAAATGAATAATGCTTTTTAGAGAAATATTTTTGCCATCCCTTCCTCCAAAAGAAAGAAATCTTTGAGCTTTATTTTTACCTTTAATAAGCATGGAGTGCTCTCTGCCTTAACGGTGTTTTGAAAACTCACTCTGTCTTTTAGAAGAAATTTAAGGAGATAACATTTCTATACAAAGAGAAAGAAATTCAACATGCTGATTACCAAGGATGAACTCCTTTCAGCAATAATTCAGGACAAATGAGTGTTTCGTAAACTATTTAAAAACAAACAAGCCAAAGCATAAAAAACAATGTGATTCCCTCTATTCCATTGAAATCTGCTTGAGTAAATCATGTTACAGGCAGCTGTGATTGATGAATTATGTATGATGCAGCCTGCTACTTAGAAGTGTCCTTTAAAGTAAATTGATGTTCACCTGAAATACAATTATGCTAAGTTGGAAGGAGTAATCAATCTTATCTGTTCTTAGTAAGCTTTTCATTTTGAAATTTAAATAAACTACTTCTAGGATCAGGTCATTTTTTAACAGAATAATTCTTCCTCTAACCAAAATAAATTGGAAGATAAAATATAAAACAAAAATTAAATGAATGCATTGGTCATGTCAGAAAGGTGTTTTCCATGCAAAGGCAATGAAAGGAACCTTGCTGAGGAAATGCAGCTTTTTGGAGAGTATACAGGACACTCAGGGTTTGCAGCATAACTTACTCATGGGACCCAGATGGATCTATTTTCTTAGTTCTAACACCTGGTCAGATGAGTTAGATAAATTTCTTATCCAGATGAGAAATCTTTAAATCAAAATTTCCTTCATAAAATCTTCTGTATGTCAAGGGTAAAACTATCATGTCATTTAAGGCAGTCAGATTTCTGTCTTTAGTCCAGCAAACTCCATACTCAAACCAGAAACTTTTGCCTGCACAGATCCATTAATAGAGAAATTCAGTAGCACTTTTTCCCAGTGAAGTATGTCACTCAGGGTTTCAGAAAGGAAAAGTTTCAGTGTGTACATCTCAAACCCTGTATTTCTGTTTTCTTCTGTGTTTGCCTAAGAAAGAACAGTGTGCAAGTTGTCCTGAAATAGACTGAGAAAAAAGTTCATATCAAAGAATAGCTATGCGGGGATTAATCATAATTGCCATAAAGTTGTAATGGAGCTTTGTTTTTTTTTATTTGAATGGTTTCCTCTTATTTCTGCTTTTCACTGGTTTGGCTCTAAATAGAAACTGTTCTGTTTGCTCATGAAAGTCTATGAAAAACCTAACTGTGAAAATCTGACTAGTGAAAGACTTGGCATCAGTTCAGTAGAAAGATGATGATTTTAACTAAAACCAGTTTGAAATACAGATAGAGATTTCTCATGTGTATATCTTCAAGTTGAACAAAATAAAACACAAAGTTCATAAGTTTTTTCATAAGCTACAAATTATACAGTTGGAAATAACTGTCAATCATTTAATTATTTGTATTTTGTGAATCTACCAAAACAGTGTTCCTGCACTGTACATTTGAGAGGCTGTAGCTTTGCTAATTATAAGGGAAACTGGAAGACTAATTTGCCCTTTCTGTCATGCACTGGTATAGTAATTTTAGCTCTTTAGTCTGGTACCATCACTTGGGATTTCACATTATGTTGCCTGGAGGCCCAGCAGGGCAGCTTTTCTAGTTGTCACACTCACCAACTGTTCCTGGAAGTTAACTTGCACACACTCCAGAAGCCTTCTATACTGTTACCTCTCCATACTATTATATTTCCGGTATTGATATTATTTCAATTCTTTTTACTGTATTAGCTATGTCCTTAACTGTTTAACAGATGATAAAAAGTAATCCTGTAGTCTTATTAAACTAGCATAAACCAAAATGAGTAGTTCTTTTGTTCTTGTGTTTGCATTGTTTGTGGGTTCATCAAAATCAAGCTATGATGCATTGTCATATTAAGACATTTTAACGGTAAAGAATTAGAGCTTTTATATAAGAGAAACTACAACAGATAAGGCAACCTTTGGGTTAAGGAGAGGAAAAAATAAGGTTTAGGTCAAGAAGCAAATAGGATTGCTACTTTTTTTGTTAATTGCCTCTTTTTATTTAGTCACCTGGCAGGTGGACATTTTGAAGGGCAGGTCGAGACAGCTTGGCAGTGAAAAATCCCTTATATGTCAAAGAAAATAATCAATTGTATTAAAAAGAAATGCTGATGGAGGAGAATGGGGCTTTTTGGTGGATATGCTTTACCAATGAATATGATCTGAAGGAAATGTACAAATGCACATGTGATCTGTAACAGTTCAGCAAACTGTTCTGTTGAGACGTCTGCAAGGAAGTAAAATACTTGTAGAAATGCTTATTTTTACAGTGTAGATGTCTTTGTAGAGATTCATATCTGTCAGGAATAACTGGCCTATTCCTATCACAGTAAATGTACTGTGAAAGGCCATTTGATTATAGTGTGGCAGTTCCACAATAAAACTGCAGCCAAGAGACTAGTGAAGGTATGATTTTTGAAAAGCCCTTCAAAGAGATAATGCCTTGAATCATATGACATTTTCAAACAGAAGGTTTAGTAACAGATAGAACATTTTCACTGTTTTCCTGTAGCACTCTACAGACAAAAGCAAAAGAGAACATATTTCTATTGGCTATTATGAATAATTGAATAATGACAGTAGTAGCCACAGCTGGTAACACTTGCATATGAGAAAGTTACAGCTATTATTTTTGTAGAAGATGTGTAATAAATCCTTCCTTCTCACAGTAGGTGATTTCTGTCTTTTAAAAATTTCTGGCATCTTTAACAATGTGCAGTTTTTTGTGCTCCAGGAAAATTCAAGAAGTGCACATCACTGAATGCCAGTACTCTTCTTACAAAATGGTGTTGCTTTGCAGTGAAAAAGCTATTAATCAGGTAAGACAGTGGTTAGAGTATGAAGAGGCTTGGTCAGCACCACTTGCTCTGATTATGTTTCTGAACTGCACGGATTGATAGAGGAAGGAGCCAGAAGTTGGCCTTATCATTCAGTCATCACTCAGGGTGGTAATGTGCAATACGATACTAGATCTGTGTGAGATTTTCTTCTGTAGGCTGTTGTTCCAACTCTATGCTTCAAATAAATGGTTTCTTACATGTCTGGTGTCACTGGATTGCATTTTTGGGAAGGTTTTACTGCTTTATGACAATGCATCTCTTCAAGTAATCAGGACTTGTTTTTTATTTTTTCATATTACATAGAGAGAGAAGTCCCGCTAATTTGAATGGCTGGTAGATTTGTTTAAAAAGGCACCTCCAGTGCTGTAATGAGATATTTCTGTACTAGTTTATTTAAATTTTCTTATATTTGGTTTGATTATTTTGGAGTCTCATCTCTGTTACTGTACGTTTGTCAACACTGCATTTCATTTGCTGTGTGACAGCTCATTGATCACATAGATCTGTATCCTTTTGAACTTCACTTGCTGCTATGTATGTGCTCATCACTCACTCTGATTTAGTGCATCATCAGCAGTTTGAATTAGTTACTGGTGGAATCTCTGCTCCTGTGATAAATTAACTACTTTTTAGGCTTCACATTGTACATTTGGAAAAATTTTTATACAGTGCTCTGGATATGTACTGTATTTTTTGGTGCTGTAGAGTGGCCACTATATTGAAACAAATTAGTCAGCCTTTCACAGGAGCTGTCTGGGGAAGTGTGGTGTTCAGGCTATTAAATACAGCAAGGTTCAGATTTCAGTCACTTCCTGGTATCATATTGCTGGCTATTTAAACGTCCCTTCATCCGCACTGCTTTTTCCTGCTTTTTTGACACCTACAATGAGCATGTCTGTGTTCCATTTGTCTTGTGGTAGTCTATGTGAAACCCTATCAGAAACTTTTGAGGTGTAAAATAAATCTCTCATGTGTTTTTTTTTCCATATTGTTTGCTGCTTCTGTCCAAGAATCTAGTAATGCATGAAATATGTTCATCTATTTCTATGGTATTATATGATAGTCTATTTTTTACATAGTGTATTAAACAGTGTACCCATTTAATCATACCTATTTATTATATCTTTATTACCAGTTCATAACAGTTAGTTGTTTGCTATCTCTAATGAGACATCATTAGAGACTTCTTTCAAGAGTTTTCTGTAAAAACAAAAAATCTGCAAAGACAAACAAAAAATCAGGCATCTTAGGATCAAGGTCAGTGAAGCAATGAGCTGCAATGCTGCCCTCAGATCAACAATGCACATGGAACTACCTGGAGTCTTCCTTTGCTCAGTTGAAGGATATAACTTTTGCTACCCAGCGGGAGCATCTTTACAGCTAGACTACCTCTGGTGTTGCAGCTGCTGCATTTAATAGATGTTGAGTATAGTACTTTTCAGCTGATTCTGCACCCACCTCCCCTGGTTTAGAAAAGCAGATGTATGATCTTGGTGAACATCAAAGTATCACCATGGATGTTCTGGCAACTAACTGTTTTTAAGTTAGTTGCTACCAATCCCTTTTTCTGAGAATTGTCAACTGGAGAACTTGAGCATGTTAAAGGGAGGACATAAGAAGTCATAGGAAATTCATAGGAGCTGACATCACTGTTTTCTACGCTGCATATCATACAAGATTGTTAACATCTTTCACCTGTTTTGCACCCTCAGCATTTCTTTTGCTTCTAATTTACATCACTCTGGATTTTAGTTTACAGTACTTTCTGGTGTTGACTGAAATTTTGGAGAATTCAATCTAAGGTGGACTCTTTGAAGATAGAATTTCAGTTCAGTTACACTTTGCCCACATTGGAGATCCCAGCATGGACACTTATAAAAAGGGGTGATGGTATTGAACCTCAACAGCCTGTGGTGTCCCCAGTGCCTGGGTTCAGAGCAAGGTTAGGGATGGTATTGCCTTCATTAAGAGGAAGTTGTGGTTTTCTTCAGCTAAGATAAAATGTTACTTTGCTCTACTGCTAAAGCTTCTTATAAAGAGGAAAACCACTAGTATACACACTGTGTGTTAACAAAGTTTGTTTTCTCAGAACAGCGCTGCCCTTTATGACAATGTTAGAGTCAGTCATGTTACAGATACTGCATAGCTATTCACTTGGCATGCCTTCAGTGAGCTGCTTCTTTTTGTTGCATATGAAATTCAGTTATGACTGTTTTCTCCTTAATTTTTATTATAGAAATTATTAAGAGGGAGAGTGATAGGTATGAATTCCCAGTTTATATCAGCAGGCTGAGCAGCTAATTAAGAAAATGTTTTCTTTTGGAATAGAATTACACTGTTTTCCTGATAACAGCTCAGTGCCAACCTTGCCTCTGCTGCTACGAGGCAGCTCAGTGGATTTTACAGGGCACTGGAAGTAAAACATTTTGTGTGCAATTCTGCCACTCTTATACAATCAAAATTTCCATTAGCTCTTTAGAAGTCAGTGGGGATATTTTCAGCACAAATATTGCAGGATTGAACTCGTAGTTAACACGTAATATATATTGGAAATTAAATAAATAAATCTACTTAAGTTCAGTCTAGTGGAGACATTCAGAAAAAAATGTCCTGAATCCCTGCTGGACAAAACTGGCTATTGTGAAAACTTTCTCCTTTTCCTTATCCTCCTCTTTCTTCTCTTCCTTCTCCCTTTTTCACTTCCCCTTCCTCTTCCTTCTCCTTCCCCTACATGCATTTAGAGCTAAGGTACTGTAGCTAGGTAGACACACATATGTGTGTGATGTAAGGGCTAATGGTTTTTATGGTGTCTTCATTTCCCAAAATGAAAAAAGAAAGGTGCAGCTCTAGGAAGGGACTGAATTATATGAAGCAAGTAACTTACAAGTCAGAGCTTCACTGTTGCTGCTTCCCTGTTATTCACTATTACTGTACAAGTGTTGCAGATCATTATGATCTAGACATAGTGATATGCTTACAGTAAGTTTCCTCGATTGGTTTATGGAGACCTTTTCATAGTAAGTAGCAATAATTTGTTCCACATCTGGGGTTTATATAGAGAAAATTGTTACAAAAAAGTACAGCAGAGATTTTTTTGCCTGGTTAGCAGTTCTTGGGCATAGCTGAAGTTAATGCAGAGGAATGAGCAGCCAACCTGTCACAATTAGCAGGTGCTATCCAAATATCTCTGGAAAACTTTCCATCTTTTTTTTTGGTGTGCACTAAGAATGCATTTATTGAGCAATGTGTGGTTTTAGGTTAAAGTGTATTATACAACCAGACAAGATAGAATTAAGCGAATGTACAAATTCAGACAAATATATACCGTTCAATTTCAGAGCGTGCTTTGTTTCTGTAGCATTGGTCCTTAGCTCAGTAGTTTAGTACCACTACCAAATAATATATCAGATACATTTTTCTTTAAAGCCAAGCTTTATATACTAGCAGGTTTCTCCCTGCACAGCAGACATCATCAGACTCCACCATGCACTAACTGCAATCTAAGTGTTCCCTTTAGACTTTGCTTTCAAACTGCTTTGCCACCACACTGCAACGGCTGCTGCTGTGTTGCAAGATGGAACCTCCCTCCTCTTTGCGTTAATAGCTAAAATGTGAAGCTGAATTTTATGAGGGAAATAAACCTCTCAATTTAATATTTCTGATATTTTAACAAGGATTCTCAGCAAAGCGGGATATATTTTAAAGTAGCTGGAAATTTGCCTGAATACAAATTTTAATCGGTTTTAGATGCCCCATTTACATTGGGTTCACTGAGTTGCACTGCAGAAGATTATTAATTGGAAAATCACGTTCCTTACATTCATTTGAAGTTTTTCTTCTTTTCTTGCATAGGAATGAAAATGACAGGGCCATGTTGATTTTGGTTGGATTATTTCTGATTTATGGTACTGGTTTCTTATCAACAAGCAGTGGGTAGAGCAAAGAAAGCAATCCCATTGACTTAATGATGGCTCTTGCCTCCTTTCTTTTACTAGTTTCTTCTGTATCTCAGCCTGCATATAAGAGGGCACAGGTCCTGTCTGGGTCCTCTAAATGAATGTTATACTTTTAACACCATGGATGAGGTACTTTCAACATTACCCTAATTTCTCTCCTGCAGAATCAATGCTAAAACTCCCATTGGCCCATATAATGCCAGAAATGTCAGTTCTGCTGATACGATTATTGTCAGAGTGAATGGGAGTGTCATGAATTACAAAGGAAAAAGGACAAAGGAAAATGCTATAATTATGTGGCCCATTCGGCATCATTGGCTCCAGAGAAAATTAAGATTTATTTCCATGTGTGATTCCAGTTTCACTCTTTCTGATTAGTAGTTATAGCTTGCTGTTTGGACATAATGATTTAATTGCAGATATGACATATTGACTGGATATTTTCCAGTTGCTGCTGGTTTGTCAGCATTATATCACTGTTGTATGTGAAAAAAGTCTAAATGTACCTTTTGGAAATTAAGGGCTGGAATTCCAGTTGCTGTACAGTTATAGGATTCCACTGAGTTCCTTCCCCAGAATTTTATGCATCGACTGAGGTAGTAGCCCCTAGAGAAGGCAAAACACAGCTGAAGTGAAGTCTTGCATTATGGCTTTGGAGTATGTTGCACATCTTCCAGGCTTTCTTTAAACTTCTTTTTACCTATTTGTGAGTTTGAACTAGAAGCTAGCTAAGAAGTTCCTGGTAGTAGACATTTTACACAAAAGATATGCAAAAGTTCATTCAAAGCAGCAGGAAGTGGGAATTATGATTGGATTAGTTAAACCTTATTGTAGCCCCGTGTGGGCACTTTCAAAATTGAAGTTAAATGTTATTTCCCTTTCTTTGATTCATGATAGTGTTGTAATTATTACTTGAAGTTTCTGAGTTTAGTCTACTTCAGTTCTGAATGCAGTGTCCACACAAAAATTCTGATGAAGGCTGATTAATTCACTGTAAAAATTAGCTTATTGATGAGAAATGATACTACCAACTGTTACTTAAACATTTGAAATGAACATTTGAGCATTGCTTTTAGAGAAATGCACTTCAAAATAAAATTTTTGTTTCCCTTAAATGAAACACTGATAATCTTTCTCAATTATATTCTGAAATCACGACTGTGTATCTTTTTATCCAGTGTCTTTCATAATAGTTGGCACATACTTGGACAGGACACTGGCTTAGGGAACCACTATTCCATTTGTCTCGATGCAGCTTGACTCCCTGGTGCACATTAATTCTTCACACAAATAGAGTTAATCCCCAAATAATTTGCCTTACACAGTGTTGACCATGACCATAAGGTGAATTTCCCATGTCCTTATTTTGTACCCTGCTGCTTTTCCGACTGCCCGGCCAGGAGGGTGGTCACTTCCGCTCCTTAAGGCTGTTTCTCAAGGGTTAGTCTGTTGTACAGCTGAAAAATACTGCCAATCCAGTTGGCTATTTTAGCTTTTCTTTTCAGTAGTCTTCCTCTCTTATGGGAATCTTCACTGTTTTGTAGCTTGCTCCTAGCCCTTCACCACTGGTTCTCACTCCCTTTTGTTTGTTGCTCACCAGTGCAAACATATGCAGTATCCTCTGACCCTTGCCCAAGCTTTCTTATTTGAATGTTAGAGAATGTCAAGATAATATGTGATAGCAGCTTTGATGTTAGCAGTATGAAGGGAGGAAAAAGGTGCATGTTATAGTCAGAGAGTCAGCATCTGTCAGATGGTGTCTGGTGGTTTAAGATTAAGTATATCAGTTTCTAGGAAAACAAACAGACTGGATTTGATACCTGGAGCTTTAGAGCCTGATTTCTACCCAAACTAAATGTCTTTATGTGTAGCTTTAAATCTTGGGTGATATACAGCAGTCATGTATAAAACCATTGAACAAGAATGTATTGTAGGCCGAAGGGAGGAGGATGCGCACTGAGTGAGGAGTAGGAATGAAATACAAAAAAGGGAGGTAGAGGCAAGTCTGCTTTTCTTGAGCCTTGAGAATGAAGGGATGTAGCCTCAAGAATTCAAGGTGAAAACGGCTTGCTACTTTTTCTCCACTCATATGGTGGAATTTTCCAGTTATCTTTAGGAGAAAAATGAAGTTATTCAATGTCAATCTGTTTCAGATCTCAGTACCACTCATGTAAATCGGGAACTGTCCTTCAGCTGACCAATCAACTTCATACAAATTAACTGAGAAAGTAGTTTAGTCCTAGAGTTGAAATTTCAGTTTCTGTTTATAGATGTTAAATCTCCCCTGAAAGTAAGACACATGTTTGGAGACTTGTTCCCCCTTTACACTTGTTTAACCTTTTGGCATTTATCAGTCACTACCTTTTATTTGTTGTGAGCATTGTCATGTTTGGATAGTGGGGTAGTTCATTTCTTTGAAACCAAGAGGCTTAGTTACTAGGTAATACTGCAAACTAATACTGCAACAGAATGAAAGACTTTTTCCTTTTAAATAATCTTCTTTTCTTAAATCTAATACAATAAAAGGTCTGCAAGTTTAATCAATACAGCATTACCAAAACCATCTTTCAAAATCCTTTAGCATTTTTCACTGTTTCTACTACTATTCAAGCTATCACCTCCAGTTTTCAAGAAATAATTTCAAAAGCATTGAGCCTTTTAATTATTTGTTTTGGGAGGGGGGATTAAGATTACTGTTTGATAACACATTGTGCTGTAGTCTATATCTGTTGGGATTTTTGGAAAGATCTTATGTTTTGGTTGTGCAGTAAATGGATTGTTTTCATGGTATCACATATTCAGGCTATTTCTATTCCTATTTATTTTATGTTAAGAATTGCTAAAACATATTGGAAAACTGCATTGTCTGATTAATTTTTTATTGATAGAGGTGAATGAATCATATTCCATTATTCTTTTTAGCAAAGACTGGCTTCATGTTTTAATGCCAAGATACTAGGAAGAATATCACAAGAGGATACATGCTGAAAATGTAAACCCAAATGATTATTTGTGTGTGTGTGTGTTTGATTAATTTTCATGTTGAGTGACAGTGCCCTAGGGTCTGCAAACTCTCTTCCTACTTTCTCCATGACAATGAAATAATTTAGAGGCAGCATTACAGGGAAGGAGAGTGGAAGAACTGTAGAAGAGCACTCTTGAGTCTTGAGTTGTTAGAGAGCTTTTCATGCCATCTTTTGTGCTCACATATACTGTAGGGTTATAGCTGAAAGGAAGGTGGCTAATGCATATCTTCATGCTCCAGCATACTTCAGTTGATGGAACAGCTTTTGTCGGTGATAGACTTGCAACTTTATGATGGGAAGCAGCCTTGCAGCCAGATGGTTTTGGGCATATGTGTTTATGAATAAGTGGCTTTAAGTCACTTTGCCTCCTTTGGAGCTGTGCTGAGCACAGCTTTAGATTCAGACAGCTGTGTTTTCAGTGTCATCCTCCTTTTTTTGTTCTGTGGCTTGCATCTCTCTTCTGTTTGCTTTGGTTTTTTTACTGAATGTACAGTCAAAGGGGTGGCTAATACCCCTGCCCTGGAGAATAACAGTGAATGAGAACATGTATTCTGCCCCTTTGCAAGCTGCTTAAGACTTAGATACAGGTCCCCAGGAGGAAAAATGGCTTATATTCCTGCTTGTTCCATCCTTAGAACAGAGAAGCAGGGTATGTATAGATCTTTGGCTCCTACTGTACTACTTCCTGATATATATTTGATGTTGATATGGCTTTCCACTTGCTTTTCAAGCTGAATGCCTATCAGTGGAAGAGGAAGTGAGGCTAATTTTCTGGTAACAAAAGTTCAGACAGGGTCACAGAAACTATCCAAACTACCTCTGGAGTCAGCAGCTGGGGTGGCTGTGGTAACAAAGCGTAACTTCACAGCAGATCGGCGAGTGCTTGGGTCTGGTGGAGTTCTCACTATAACACCTACATAAGCTCTAGGGTAGGGATACATTTCATATAGATCTGTAAAAACATGAGTGGCTTGGGGAGAGTGAAGTGGGGAACAGCAATGCATTGTGTCTTCTAATGTCAAAAGTAGGCAGCAGCAGATAAAACCAGCAGACAGGCAGGCATTTGGAATAGGTATCACGCAACAGATCACTTAAGTGGGAGATGCTTTTTCATAAGGTATTGCAAATACTATTTTGTATAGGTTCAGAAAACAACCAGCCAAATCCACAGAATTACTAAATTATTAAATACAAGGATGTTAATGCTGGATGAAGTGCTGGATGATGGAAGAGCATTTGTGGGAGGTACCACTCTATGCTTTTCTTGTTTTATACTGTTTCCAGGTGTCTGCTACTGGTTATTGTTGAAAACAATATATGAGGATAGGAATGGGAGGATATTTTATGAAACGTGGTTCAGAAGCCTTTTACTCTTGTGCTTCTGGGAAGTGCACTCAGATTTGAGGTTGCAATGTAGATTTACTGCTGAAAGTCTATTTTGATGCACACTGTCACTTAGCAGTACTTTCTGTATAGTGTGCATTTGATAACACTCCTAGTTTTATTCTGTGTTTATGATCTTGGTGCACCTTTCATGAAATAATGGCAAAATTGATGATTAAGTTGCATGGTACAAGGACTGTACCAAGATGATATGTTTCTCATCATATTTTCTTATTTCACTATAGAGGTTAGGATTCCTTTTGATTTTCTTTGTGAGATAAACATGTGAGATTGGAGGATAATAAATTTTTAACTGAGTGACAAGCTGCATTTAAACTTTCCTGCCTGTGTATTGGGAGGGAAAAAACCAAACAAAACAAAACACAAAAGAAAAGGGCAGAAGTCTTTAATCTCTTTACAGTCTTTCTGAACATAAAAGTCATATATAATGTCTAATGGTAGATTGGTAAACAGAATTATTTCCTGTATGGAGTCTTCAAGTTTCCACCCATTTTATTTTGCTCTGTAATGATTCTGAAAGAATGTCTCAGAAGGACCAATATATGCAGCATTTCCTAGTACTGCTTAAAATGTGGATCATATATTTGTTGTTATTTATTTACCTTGTCGCACTTTTGTTTATTCCTATTTTAGCTTTCTAATTTGCAATTCAATTTCTTTAGCTTTGGAAGCTACTGGATGCTTCACTGTACCTTAAATGATTCGGTATTTTTAGACAAAATGGAAGCACAGTGTGCTATACATACAGCCTATATAATATTGTCTTTTTTCTGAGTTAGTCTCATGATATTGTTAAGACTCAGCACTGCATTTACAGAGTCAGTGTTCTCATTTAGCCTTCCTAGTCTGTGATTAAATGGGAGTTGTTGCTTGTTTTACTGTGAGTTGGCTGACAAAAGCTAAATCTGTCACAGGTGCTACAATTTGTGTATCAGAAAATTTGCTTTCCAAATACTAATTATTCCCAAAGTATCTTACTTCACACAAAGCACCAATAACACAGTCAGCAAATTTGTCCCAGTTTTGTCATTGTGCAGTAAATTAGGGTTTGTCTTCTACCATTGTGTAAAGTGAAGATGGTAGAAATTCAGTTGTAGGAGAACCAGTTGTTGTGCAACCTCCGATTTGTTTTTTTTTACTTAATTCTTCCAATCAAATGCTTGAAATGCATGTTATTCAAATAACCACTGACGAATTTCACTTTTGTAATTGAATGAGCTGTTGTCAAGGAACATAGGATGGTGGGAAACAAGTGTTGTCTCTCCAGAAGTCATTAAAAATAGGAAATTTTATGTCTGAAAGACCTAGACCTAAGCAGGTCATATACTTAAACTATTAATTTGGGAAGTTATTTTAATATGATATAAACTTATCAGGAATTATCTTTCTGGTTGTTATGGGTGAAGAATAGACCTTCAGTTATTGAATCTGGCAGAATAAGTGAAAGCATTCAGTTTATAACCTCAGACTCTGAGTCACATATGGCAGGAAAACACACGTGTAGGTACCTGAGCACAAGTACAGAGTTGGGTTCCTGTCACACCTCCTCTGCTGCTCCCTGTCGTGGAGAGCCTTTGTTACCTGTTACAGCCCTAGTTGCCAGTATGATGTATTTAGACATTGAAGTGCCAGGATCCCCCTAGATAAGAGTTTGTAGTTCAGGTAGGCTATTGCTCAGTTACATCTTGGGTGATGAATCCAACTGTCATCTGAGTGAGCAAATTTTTGACACTAGACAAAGCAAAATGACCTGCTAAAATAGCAACTGGAACTGGGTTTCAGCATCTTCTCCTTTCATTGCCAAGAATTACCTAGGAACCCCTCCAAAGGTTAGACGTATTCTAAATATGTATATTCAAAATATTTAGCTTACAGAATGACTTACACAGAAAAGGAAGAGCATTAAATGTTGTAAATGAAATTTTTAGCAACAATTTTTGCATTGCAAACTAGCTTAAGAAACTGTTTATTTATTCCCTTAGGATGAACATATTGTGTATTTCTAGATTTCTAACAAATGCAAACATTGATGTGATTTAACCTGTAACAGCAATAATGCACAGCTCTAGTTGTTTGGCTTGTGTATAGTAATACTGATTTGTATTTTTATTTTTTTTCTGTAGGACTATTTAACCATTCACAAGTATGGCAATGCAGCCAGAAATGATCTCTGGAACACATTGTCAAAGGTAAAATGCTTTAATCTATTGCACTGAGAAACTGGAATTTGCTATCATATTTTTCTTGGTCAGATCAGAAGTGGATAGTGCATATTGAGATCTTAGAGAGCAAATATAAAAACTGAAGCAAAGAAATTCCATTTGAGTTAATCTAGTGGCAACATTAAAATATTAGTTTTGCAGCATTTCTATTCTTTGTTATGTTAGAATATATTTCCCTGCATATGCTATGTCACAGATCTGCAGTGAAAGATACTTCATGGAATCTGCTAGCACTGACTTCAGTGGCAGCACGCTGAGGCCCATAAGCTGGAAAGCACTGGAAAGCACATGAAAATGCCAGGCTTCGGTGTTTCCATCATGTGTGTTTGGGATTTTGTGAGGAGTTAAGATTTTTGTGAAGGACAAAACTATTAAAGCTTTAAAGTTTGGTATAAACAGAGAACTATTTTACTGTAACGTTTGGCATGCTGTAGAGACTTATATTACTATATCCAGGCTTGGCTTGAGCTCACGAGACTGGTCTAGGGATCCATAATGGCAGACTATAATTTTTGTAAGATGAGTAAAGCATGCCTGAATTTCTCCTGTTTGGGGCTAGTCTGAGGTAGTCTGAGTTTCCTTCAGAAATAAGGACAGAATGCAAGGCAATGTGGAATGCAGTCAGAGAGTTTTGGCACATGTACCAGTTCAAGCCATGCAAAGCATGACAAACTAGTTGTAACTATTGACACCCCACAGCTAGGATTCATCTGCGTTTATCTAGACAAGCAGGGATATTCATGTAAACTAGGTGTCCCAAGATCCAGTTGTTCTCACTGAGTCTTCAGTTGCCCATTCACAGACTTCTAACAGCGTTTCCCATTAATTTATCCTACCTGGCTTCCAGCTGCCACACGAGAAGCATGTCTGTTTTAGATGCACCATTTCTGAAAAAATGTGCTGAATATTTTAGGACATGTCATTTGACGCTAGGTGAACAGGAACAACTGGAGTACCAGAAATCTCATTGATATAGTCAGCAAAGAAAAGAGAGTAATTCAGTTGGCTAGCCACTACATGACTATTTTTTGATAAGACTGAACCACTGACTGTTGACTAGAGACTTGAGCTAGTTGTTCAAATACAGGCAACTAGTGCCAGATTAGGTGCAGTAGGATGTTCAAGACATTCAGGTGTGTCTAATCAATTTAGCATAAGATATATGGGGAAATCTGTGTTCTTCTGAAGTGGCAGGTAAAGGTCAGATGAGAGTAGTCACCTACATGTGGGCAACTGAACCAAGTCCTGTGTCTGTACTGACTGCAAATGAGAGTTGAGACATGTAACATATAGTCAGGCGTTTAAATCTATAGCTGAATGTCACTGCAAAAATCATTCTTGCTTTACTCTGTTAAAGTCTCTGTGACAGTTCCTGAAAATGGGAGGGAGGTTGCAGGAAAACGTTGTCTTGAAAGAACAGCAGAATCCACAGCTAATAAAGTAGAACAAAAATGAGACTGTATTCTGGTCCATAACCACTATAGCAATACTGTATACTCATATCTGCTGTTGCAGCTAATAATTCCATTTGCCTCAGCTGTAGATGCGTTTGTTGCCAGCCCCTTTGTTCCTATTGCAGTGCAATTGCGGTTTCAGTTCTGAAGACATCTTCTGCTTGTATTCATCAGAGGTTGCTCATTCTGCGATCTTGCACTGTTCGACAGCTAGGAGCACATCTGTTGCTGAAGAACAAATGATGCCTCTTTCTCCTCCTATCCAGTCTCATCTCCCACAATGCCATAGTCTCTCTTTGTGTTTCAGATGAAAATCCACTTGTAAAACAGCATATTTATTGACATATGGAATCAAATACGAACACATTAATCCTCCATGTATTGTGGCAAGTGCAGTTTAAGAAGCAGCAGGGGATATCTTGGTATTCATAGCCTCATTTTGGTCATAAGGGACAGTATTTTCAAATAACTAGTCATTTGATTTTCAGAACTGAGAATCTCTGTATTTTTAGAAATTAAGGCCCTTCAGATATGCCTTATTGTAGGTGCCTAGATCAACTAACACTGGGTCTCTTTTAACCTTAGCTGGTTAAGAATACCTACCCAATATTTCTGTGGCTCTTGTTAAAATCCTATAGAGCAGGTAATTTCTTCTGTTATAGCAGAAGTACTTGACTGATGTGAGAAACATGACTTTCTGACTGTCACTCTCCTCTCTGTCAAGATTACTCAACATGTATTTTTAAGATACACAGAGCCTTAAGTTCAGTTATGTAGTGTGTGTGTGTGTTGGGCGGAAATGCGTGTGTGTGTGTGTGTGTGTCTGCACACATGCATGATGGTTATTTCAACCTCCCTAATCAGTTGTGATCCCGGGGACAAAAAAAAAGTTCTATATGTTGATATTGCGTCAATATACTGAAATTGTTGTTTTTTTTCTTCAAGGCTTTAAAAAGGGTTGGAAAATCTGTAAATATCCAAGAAGTAATGGATCAGTGGACACTACAGATGGGTTATCCTGTTATCACTATCTTGGGAAATGAAACTACAGACAACATCATAGTCATCTCCCAAGAGCGTTTTGTTTATGATAGTGATGCTAAACCCAAGGATCCTGCCCATGGGGACAACAGGTACTTGTATTTCTCAATTACTATCTTTCAAGAAGCTGTAGTTGTTTAAATAAGAGCTTTATGTGTGCATTTTTATGTAGATTTTTTTTAGGAATCTGAGCTTTGCTTGGGATCAATAGCATGTGGTGATGCTTTAATTTGAACCGTAGTAAAGTTGAGGCTAATGGAAAGAATTGGAAAAGAATTGCCCATTTGCATCCTGACAATTCTCTGTGACAGTAGCTTGCATCACACATCTGTTCCCTCAGCTTTTCTTTTGATTTTGTCACACTCCATGAAGTAATTTGGAATGTGGTTGGAAGGTTTGATACTTCTTAAGAAATTCTCTGGAGTGGACTTCTCCACACCCATACATTGAGTAGGGAGATGTAAAAGTGTGTCAGGTACAGACCTTGCTTGACTTGGGAAGCAGTCAGGAGCTGAACTGGACCTCTGCACAAGGCAGGGAGTTCCAGCTGTTTCATTTTTGGAGCCAGCTGAACTGGTCCTATGGGAGCTGTTACACTGGCTGAAATCAGCGTCTGTCTCGACCCCGTTTCTACTTCTTAGATTGCTTTGTTCCTGTTCTCAGCTGAGTCTACATGCTTCCTTCATCCCAGAGACAAGCTGACATTCCTGGCTGATCCTGGGGAATCCTCATTGTTTCAAGCAGTTTTGGCATCATATTTTAAGGCCAAGAATAACCGTTGCTAGCTGATGCTAGAGAATTGCAAGACAGCTTTTGAAGTTTCTGTATTAACCTGTTCGTGTTCAGATCAAAAGAGGGCACACTATTAACCTGGAATATTCTGTGTTTGTCCACTAGATTTAAATCATTAAAAGGTAAAATTTAATACAAAATTTTGCTTGACACGTCTGGAACTTATAGAATATTCCTGTTGAGGGAGGCCTAAAATGATGGTTACATTTATTGGAAAGTGTTTAGAAGTTCATTATCCTTTTTTAGAGCATGAATGCTGTGGAACTCAAACATGACACAGAGTAAATAGTTGTTTTTCTGGCTGTATTGGAACAACCTAACAGGGTATTAAGCATCTGTCTAAGTTCTGGGCTAAAATTAGTTCCTTTGTGAAAAAGTGACGAAACAACTAAATTGTGGACTGTTGGAAGTGTTCATGACTCACAGCTCAGTGCAGCAGGAGAGAGATTCTCCTTTATTCTCTTGAAAATATCTTTTATGCAAGCATATATATATATGTGTTATGTAAGGTGACTGGATTTTACTACTCAGAAGAACAGCGATTATCAGTTTTTTGATTGACTAAAACAAATGTGTTAGGCCTTCTAAGTATTGTAGAGACTTTCTTAAATAGATTTTCTAGGTATTCAGTATTGATTGAAGTAACTGCTGCTGTAATTCATGAATAAAGACTGCTGGGCGTGTAAATGATACCAGGGTGATATGGTGGGTTGACCTTGGCTGAATGCCAGGTGCCCACCAAAGCTGCTCTATCCTCAGCTGAGCTGGGGAGAGAGAAATATAACAAAGGACTCATGGGTTGAGATAAGGGCAGGGAGAGATCGCTCAAAAGTTACCATCATGGGAAAAACAGACTCAACTTGGGGCCGGGGGGAAATCAGAGAAAGCAGAGAAAGGTACAGCATAAGTAAACCAAAATTTTAAAACATTCCCCACACCTCTCCCTCTTTCCAGGCTTAACTTCACTCCTGATTCTCTCTACCTTGTCCCCCCCCAGCAATGCTGGGGAACAAAAATGTAGCCTGCGGTCAGTTCATCACATGTCTGTGCTGCTCCTTCCTCCTCAGGTGGAGGGCTCCTCACACTCTTCCCTTACTACAGTGTGGGCTCCCTTCTGTAGGAGACAATCCTCCACAAACTGCTCCAACATGAGTCTTTCCCACTGGCTGCAGTTCTTCATGAACTGCTCCACCGTGGGTCCCTCTCACGGGGTGCAGTCCTTCAGAACAGGCTGATCAATCCACTGTGGGTCCCCTGTGGGGTCACAGGTCCTGCCAGGACCCTGCTCCAGCCTGGGCTTCCCACAGGGTCACAGCCCCTTTCAGGCCTCCCCCTGCTCCAGTGTGGGGTCCTCCACGGGCCGCAGGTGGATCTCTGCTCCTCCGTGGGCCTCCAGGGGCTGCAGGGTCACATCCTGCCTCACCACGGGCTGCACCACAGGCTGCAGGGGAATCTCTGCTCCAGCGCCTGAAGCACCTCCTGCCCCTCCTTCTGCCCTGACCTTGGTGTCTGCAGGGATGTTCGTCTCTCATATTCACCTTTCTCCAGCTGCTCTTTCCCAGCAGTTTTTTCCCCACATTACCTCAAAAGTGCTACCACAGTCACTGATGGGTTTGGCCTTGGCTGGCAGTGGCCCTTTCCTGGAGCTGGCATTGGCTCTGCTGAACATGGGGTAAGCTTCTGTCAGCTTCTCACAGAAGCCATCCCTGTAACACTCCTGCTACCAAAACCTTTCCATGAAAACCCAGTACAGGTAAGAATTAGACTTAGTTTTATTTTCATACATGACATGAATTTGTAATTCAAACTCTATGTTGTCATATGTGGAACAGTAGTATTCTACACCAGCAAGGCAAATTCTCCTGGGTTTCTTAGGAAATCTTGTCCATAGATTTTATCACAATTATTGTTTCTAAACATTGGAAAGAAGATTCAGTGCTAGAGAGAGCTCAGAGAAAGATATCCACATGAGCCCTGCCAGGAATTTAGTATTCTAACAGACAGTACAGTACATATATGTATGTCTTTTGGCAAATCTCTTTGCCCTTCTCTTCCCCCTTTGGATTTGTTTTTGTCTGTGCTTCCACATCCTTTTAAGCACAAATGGGAAAGAAACCCCTTGCCCAAGGAAAGCTTTACAGATGGGTTGTTTACTCCAGCCAGTTAGCAGATGGAGCTAATTTGCTGCTTCTCTGTTGAAGTAATTTGAAAGTCATGTTACATATGTATAAATACCAAAGAACAGGAACCATATACATTTACCAAAAGGTGAAACTTACCTATGTGATTCACCTTTCAAAAATCATCCATCAACTTATATTAAAGTCCTGTGACTTAGTTGTAAATTGGTGTCTGAGTGTTACAACACTGACCATGCAATTTGTTCATGCACTGCCCACAGGCACGTGTGGCTGGGTATGCATGATGGCCATGTATCAATAATGTCCTTTGGTACCATCAAACTAAGTAAAAAACAAGTTTGATATACTGAAAATAAAGTTAATTTTTTACCCAGCAATGGCTCAGATATTTTTCAGTTGTTTGTTTATTTTTCTCTCTTTTTTTTCCACTGCTGAAGTGACTATTTCTTCAGTTATTGTGAAAGCAGTAGACAGGAAAAACGCATTAGTGTGTGGTCATTTGATAATTCGAGATGCATTACTCTACCTTGGTTTTTAATATTGAAAGAGCTGAATTTTGTATGCCATGACACAGTTTTTCTACAGGTTCACCAGGAGGGGTGGTAGCACCATTGCACAATGCAGTGTTCTGGCTCATCTGGTGGGTGGCTTTGGTCAGGAAGTTGGCAAGGGTTTGCTGATGTCTGCAGACGATATCTCTATCTATATATCTCATCAGCATGCAGGCTTTGGGAGTGTTACAGATTGGTGGCCTAATTCACAGTCCAATAAAGTTGGTGCTTACCTCCCCTGCATGACCTGTGAATTTAGGCATTGGACGCATGGCTCCCTGGAGAGCCATAATAGGCACTGTAAATAACAGGGAGCAAATGGTGTTTATGCCACATTTGAAGCCATGCTCTTGCAAGGCAGGCAACATTGGCTTCCTTAGGGTAGCTTATCTATGGATTAATCATGGTGATAATTTTAAACACTGCAAGAAGTAGAGCTGCACAAAACACAGAAAAATGTTCAGGTCCAGGCATTTGCAGGAGTTTATCATCTAAACAGACAACACAGTATGCACTGGAAAGCTCTAGGGAAGGCTCTTAAAAGTATCCATCTGCCCTGTAGTCTTTAGTTATCCAGAGGTGGGGCTGTAGTTTGGTATGGCGCAGCAATAAATGTCAATTCTATTGCCTTCAAAATGATGAGGAGTTTAAATTTTTGGTTCAGATAGTCTCCAGGCAAATTTAACTTTGCCTTACTGTAGAAAGAGTTACTTCAGAGTAGGTCTTTCAGATGTATCTACTGCATAAGCAATGTAAATAAAGAGGCAACTGAATATTTCAAAACAATTCTAGTTTTATAAAATGTCTGTGCTTTGCTTTATGCTGTGTATTTATGCAGCAATTAACTGTTAAAAATGAAATGTGAAGCTGCATATTTAATTTTTAACTCTGAAACCATATAGAGGAAGACAGAAGCAGCAAGCAGATTTTTCTAAGTGATAAACAGTAAAGGTGAAAATTGTTGATACCTTTGGCAGTGGTTGATACCTAGTCCATTACAATAAGTGTCTTTAGTTCTTCTGCTGAAGGGAATGATTACATATAGTTGATTTTCCAGTCTCCTATATATTTGTGCTCCTTGTCATTATACCTGTAGAAAAATGTGTTTCAAGAGCCATACATATACAAACTGTGATTTATTTCTGTGCGTACAATAAACTGTATGGCTTGCTAAGCTCTAAGATTTGGACTGAAATTATAGAAGGTATACAATTTCACTTCTTTGTAAACTGAACATAGATTTTGCTTGACACTTATGCCTTCACATGATCCATAGTTCTCATTTTATGAGAAAATAAAACTAACAATGACAGACAGTGTTTCTAGAAATGTCATTCCTTAGAAGGGCCAAACTCACCAGCTTTGATTTGAGTGCCAAAGCCTGTGGTTGGGATAATGTTTCAGTAGCAATTTCAGCTTATGCAAGCAAAACTTTAAAACTCCTATTATAACTGTATAATTCACATTCTATCTCCGTATTACAGTCCTTTACTTAAGTGTAGCTTTGGTTCTGGACTCCGGTATACCTCTGTGAGAATAGATTATGCCCTTACATTATAAAGCTCCAGGAGAGAAGGTGATATTCCATCTGACAGGGTTCAGTGGGTTTCCTTGCTTACAGAAAATGATGATTTTAAGGCATTAGTCTCATCCATCATTACAAAACGGCTCACAGATATGACAAAAAGTCTTATGAAAAATAATCTGTGGTCTAGACAATAAACTAACCAATTTTGATGAAATCCATAAAACTTTTATATACTATATTGAAGAGCAGACCAGAGCTTTCTGGTTGTGAGTCTGTTTTGCTGTCTAAAAATATACAGAGCTTGTCTCTGTGAAAGTAGAGAAATAACCTTTCCAATGTTATCAAAATAATTAAGTTAATGTTGCTGGGATAATATTCATTTATACAGTGTTCTTATCATGCATGCAGTTTCCATAGCTAATCTTTGCTTGTTCATGATAATATCCTAAAGGGAAATGTCTTCCTAGGCGCTGAACACAGATAGTTGTGAGGAAAACCAGGAAGAGGTACACATCGGGATCTGGACAGATTCATACATGCTGTAGTGTGGTAATCCTTGGTGCTTTTCTCTGTGTAGCTAAACTGGGGAAAATTCAGTTGAACAGTGCAAACCATGGACATAATCAGCAAAACCAGAGCTGTACAGCTCATGGGTCTAACACCCTGTAGTAATTGCGACAGCTGAAAGGCTGTACAGTGGGCTGCAGAGCTGCTCAGCAGTCGCTCCACTTCAAGATGAATGATTAACTGCAGAATTTATTTCCCTTCAAGTCTCTCCTGAATTTCCTAGACAAAGCTCATTTATTTATTCAGGCTTTGCAGAGAAAGGGCTGTGCTTGTCCCTTTACTGATAATTATTTGCATAGTAAAAGCATTGCTGTATTTGGGTATTGCCATGTGTATTCTTACTTAGTTGTATGGCATTATTACTTGAGCAACGATGGGGAACTTGCTCTGTCCACTTACTGGCTAAGGAGCTGGTTAAACACAAACCAAAATGTTAGGAGCACAAGGGGAATGCTGATTACTGTCTTTGCTACGTTCTTAGAGCAATTGCAGATTAATGTAGCATATGTAGTATTAATTATGTAATAAAAAGGACCATAATATGGACAAATATTGTTCCATAAACTGAGGAAAGAGGGGTAACAAAATATAAATAGAAAACAAGGGGCTCATTTACCTCTCTGTCTCTGAGAAATATCCTCTCATCTTCCATTTTCTCAGGTCCTTTGAGTGTTTTCTTGTTATGCCTTTCATCTTTACTATACCTGCGACATTGCGCCTGTATCAGTATTTGTACCAGAAACAACTATTGTGTTTCTACCTAGGGAGTAGCTGTGGCACCCCTAGTTCATCTGGACTGACCTAAATGTCTTTGTATCAGCTGTAATAATGATGAAGGGAACAGGCTTCAGGAAAGCAAGGTATTAGACACAGAAGAAATGGAATTAACAGCAAAGAGATGAAAAAATCAAGAGTCCTTAGTGGATCACAGAACTGTGTGTGAACACTGCCAGATATTGATTTAACCTTTTTTTTTTTCAGCTGGTCAAGCAGGGGCTTGAAAATATTGTTCTTGCAGAAGAGTGAGAAAGTGTGAGGTGCTCCTTCTCTTCAAATACACACTGGAGCAGAGGCCAGCTCTGTGACACCAATAGATCTTGTCCTTTGATGTGCATAAGGACAGTCCTTAACCCCAGGAGCCTGAGAGAGGACAGTTCTGCGCAGAGTGCTGCTCCTCCAAAGGAGCAGAGGGGTTACCCCTGTGAGTGACCTGGAGAAAGCCTGCCTGCCTTGGGCATGTGATGGAACAGTACCTTTGCTGTGTTTACTGGTGCAGCCCTTGTGCCGTGCACTTCTTGTTGCAATAGGGTTGTTTTTTTCTGTAAAAGCCACTAGAAGGTCTCATTTTTCTGTCTTGCTTTTCTATTTTTAGAGGCTTTTCTGATTGTCACATTTAAAAAAAAAAAAAAAGAATTAAAAATACTCTTAAAATCTCTTTCAATACATATCTATGCTGGTGTCTCCAGCAAGATTTTGCTGCTAGCAAGGACTGCAGAAATGCCAATTATAATTTAACACTTTATTTCCAAAACTATTTCACAGCTGCTATTTGCAAGAAGCTCTTCTCACTGGGAGACTTCCAGGATGCTCTGGTGTGCAGTATATGGGCAACTTTCTGACTTAGAATTTGCAGAATGCTACAGAAGACAAAACTACTGTCTTGTGTCATTGCTTCCTGTGTGGTGGCAGCACTTGTATCCTGATAGAAATTAGGCTGATAGAGAAAAGCTGCTGTTGTATTTTATTGTCACTGCAGAATGTGCCACTTTCCTCATCTTATTTGCTAATACTAACTCTCAGGAATTGCTAGATACACAGTCTAGTTAATTGACTCACATTAATTAATTTCATGCTGAGGAAAGGAGCATGTACTTGAGGGCAGCACTGTGTTTTAATATAGAGTGAAGTCTTTGGGAGATGAGGAGGAGAATAAGGACAGCAGTGCTCGTGGGGAGCTGCTTAACATGCAGGGGGTAGGAGAGGAAAAGAGGCATGGCAGGGTGCAGGCATGAGCCAGAGCTGAAGCATTAAAGTTGTGTAGCTAGAAGAGGCAAGCATAGAGTACCAGGGAAATGGAAAAGGTGTTTAAAGTGGGGGCTTTAGTGAGGGAAAGAGCAGATTGGGGAAAGCCCAGACAGCATTTCGCAGAGACAAGTTTTAAAGGACGGATGAGGGTGGATAAATGTCATATTTTGCTGGCTTTGGAAAAATCAGAGATGTGAGTTCCGCATTGTAGATCAGAGGATAAAACTTCTAACATGCACCATTTTTTATGTCTTCTTCCTCCTGCTTTTTTAAGTTGCTAATAATTTTTTTTTTTTGCTTATCCCTTTGTATGAGCCTTCACACTCAATAGTAGAATCTTAGGTTTTATGGAGGAGATACTTTGGTGGGGGACTCTTAGGGAAGTTTACTGAGGAAAGAGAAACAATCATAGGAATTATATTTTAATCTTGCTTAAATTCACAGTATTCAGAGGAAAAATCAGAACTGAACACTGGAATATGCTGAAAAATGTTTGGTACTAAGTCTCTGAGAACATACTGGAGGATTGGAAACATAGCTAAAGTGCTACTCTCTTATTCCTGTGGTTCCTTCTCAGCCTGTAACACATCAGAGAAATCTCAGATCCGTGCTCTAGTCAAGGGGTTATGCTTATGGGTAAAGGATGACACAGAGATAGGTTTTGCATGATCAGCACCACGTGTGCAATTCTGCAAGGATGTTTTGCACTGGTGCAAGGCGGAACTGAGGATGTTGGAGAGATTAAGAGCCTTTATTGCAGGGTAAAGAGGCAGCTGTTAGGACAGACACTTAGCACTGCTTAAACCAAGCTTCTTTGTATCCATCTTTGATTCAGCACTCAAAGTTGCTTGTCACTTTTGAAAATGAAGCCTTTTGTGTTTTAGTGTAAAAGGTACTGTTAGTCAGGCAGGAGACAGCATGTGCTGACAAAGAATTTGTAGTATTTGTTCTTTGCCCACAGAATTTTTCTAAATTTGGTAAGGTACACTGCTAGCACTGGCACTGAAATGAGTCAGTTTTAGATAGCTTCATAATATTTATAATCATCTCATTTATAATTTATTTTTGGATTAAATATTTAGCTAATATTACACAGAACTTTATAGAACATTTAGTAATCAGATAATTGTGTTATGCTATGTAATGTTATGCTATGCTGTTATGTTATGTTATGTTATGTTACATTATGTATGTTATGTTATATTGCATTGTTATCAGACAATGCTTTTTTGGTTTTTTTTTCCAAATTTGGTAATTTAGTTCAAATTTACTCATTTAAATTATCTTGTGTCTATCCGTAAGAAACCAAAGGGTCATGAACTTTAGATAGCATGGCCAAAGACATACAGCAGTTTTCTCACAGAATATGCAGGCTGTCATCTTAAGGCAGATCCACAGAGCAGAGCCACACATAAACTCTTTCATGCTAAGGCTGCTGTTACAGCACTGACTCTTTTTTCTATGTTTGGAACTTCGTGTTGTCATTACTTTGGTAAGGGCATTATGTTTTACATAAGACTCCTGGAAAATGTAAATTTTTCCCCTTTTTAGCTCTAGAACTTACTTATTGCTGAAAATTATTCCAAATATTCTTGCAAAATCCAGATGGAATTAGGACTATGGCAGAGTAAAGGATAACTATAAAATCTGCATCTTTAATACATTGCTGTTAAACATGTTAATCACTGTTATGACTACCGATGAATTATAGTGTCAATTATTGTGTTAAAATGCATGCCTCTGAAGAACATTCCTCTAAAATACATTCCAGCAGTACTGTACTGACACTGAAGATATTTTCTCTATGTATCTTTGTATTTAGGTTCTTATGCAGAAAAAAACCTAAATTATCCATAATCTATACTATAAATAGTTGTTCTTAGAAGCAGCTATCAACCCTTCATTTAGAGTATACCAATATGATTGCCTTTTTTAATATGAGTTTCTAAATGAAAGCATATATAATAGACAAATATATAAAATTAGCAGCAGCTGTATTGAGACAGAGCTGCAAGTAAAGAAGCTTACCATCAGGAGCAAGTCATCTCAGATGTGCTAGCCTCTTTCAAGACTAGAATATAAGCTTCCTTCTCACTCTCATGCAATTTTAAATATTTCTCCAAGCTATAAAGATTATTCAGTTTCCACCATGTGTGCAGCTAAGTATAATTTGTATTCAAAATTATAACAGGTTCACAATTCCAAATACCTTTCAAATCCCAGAGTTTTTCTTCTCTCTGAAATATAAATTATCTGTATTCAAAGGCCCATCCAATCATAGCCTTTGAAAACCTCAAACAAAATAGGTAAACCTTAGTAGTTAAGAAGCAAGACTGTTCTACAAATTGGTTTCTGTTCATCCTTGGGACATCTGCTAAGTTCACTTCTATTAAAAACTTGAAATACTCTTCAAAATCTGACAGCTCAGGTGTGGAGCCCATTCAGAGCCACCAGGTGGTGAAGCCATTATCTGCCTGGCAGCACCTATCAAGACCTGACCCTGTTGGGTTGTTTTGGATGGTACATTGGTCTGACTGAAAAATTTAACTGTCTGCATTGGTGAGGCATTAGTGATAAAGGAGAGAAGAACTGATACAAGAAGCTCAGTTAGGTTTTGGCAGGTGTAGGTGTTTGGTTTAGATGGTTAGTGTTATTAATTTCTCTGTCCCTTATCTTACCTTTTTTTTGCCTTAGCTTACCTTTTTATTGTTGACCAGTGTGTTAGTCTAGGATTAGGGCAGACCCCCTGGAAGGCCATAATCCTGTTGTTAGGGCCATTTCCTTTCCTCTTTTTGTTTAAACCCAGCAAATGTTTGATATGCATCCTACAGTTAATGTGGTGTGTATCACAGCTACTGTGCCCTGCTGTTTCATTTTTGCACTGCATACAGCATTGCTGTCAGAAATTGTCCATCTGCAGGATTGTGAAAGTCCCTTCCAATTCAGACACCAGGAGACCTTCTCCTGTTAATACAACTAAAGTACTGTTGTTTCTGTTTTCAAGTTTGCTGACTGCAACTTGTTCCTTGAAAAAGTCTGCTGTTGTCTGCTTTTTCATCCCTCTTGTAGGGGAACCAAACTTAATCAGTTAATCTACCAGTGTTACTCACATGTTTCTCACTGTTATTTGTATGAAACTTTTTGTTCTCACTCTGAACACAGGAATTAAGATCACACTGGGCATATGCAGATGACCAGTGAATGCCTCAATCTGTGTTCTGGGGTTTCTCAGTTATTTCAAATTGTTCTTCTTTATCCATTTTACTCTTGTATTTGTCTTTGCTACAAACTTAGTGAAATCTTTCCTATCTGCCATCTTCCATGCTCACAGGGTACAAGGAATCCCTTCACACCCAGTCTCAGTGTAGGAGGTGTAATAATTGTGAGAGAGGGAATAACATCTTCTGCTGTGTTATGCCTCTGGGCACAGCCTAGAATCACTTTACTGGCATGTATTAAATCTAATGAAATCTCTGTGTTCTTCAGTCTTGTGAGAATGATACAACATGAATATATTGTCAGCTCCTTACCATTAAACAGAACTAACCCTCTTGTAGAATTGCACTTAATAAAAGTGTGTGATTTCCTGTGATACTCACATGAGCTTCTCTTGGAACCTGAATTACTCCTTACTGAATGAGATACTATACTATAAAATAACATGGGAAAATCTCTATGCTTTTAAATTATCTTTCCCAACACAATCTTTCTAGAAAGTGTAGCTTACAAAATTGTATCCTGCTGAGTTTTGCTTCTTGTGTAATCTTTTTCTGTAGTAGGAAGCTCTGAAGCTATTCTGCTGTTCAACAACTTCCATTCATTTTCCTCTGACCACCTTAAATGTACCTGCACTCTCAGCCTAGGAATAAATGCTTCCAGGTATCACTGCAACAAGGCTGTGGTTTTTATAGATTAGTTGAATATACTTTTAAGTTTTCTGCTAACAACTTATCTTTGAACCTTCACTATCTTAGCATTCAAAATTTACTGAAAATGAAGGCTTTCTTTTGGCTTGTGTTGCAGTTCAGCCTCAGCTAGCATCTAAGCCCTACGCAACCACTCACTCACTCCCCCCTATTGGGACAGGGGAGAAAATTGGAAGAGTAAAAGTGAGAAAACTCATTGCTTGAGATAAAGACAGCTTAATAGGGAAGGCAAAAGCTGTGTTACAAGCAAAGCAAAACAAGTAATTTAGTCACCACTTTCCATGGGCAGGGAGGTGTTCAGCAATCCCCAGGAAAGCCAGGCTTCATCATGCTTAACAGTTCCCTGGGGAGACAAATGCCATGACATCCCCTCTTCCTTCTTCTTCCCCCATCTTTGTATACTGAGGATGAAGTCACATGGTATGGAATATTCCTTGGGTCATTTGGGGTCCATTGTCCCAGATGTGCCTCCTCCCAGCTTCTTGAGCACCCCAAGCCTCCTTGCTGATAGGGTGGGGTGAGGCAGAGAAGGTCTTGTTGCTGTGTAAGCACTGCTCAGCAATAGCTAAAACATCCCTGTGTTATCAAAACTGTTTTCAGCAAAAGTCAAAAAAGTAGCTCCATATCAGCTACTATGAAGTAGTAGCCCAAACCATGCAAATCTTGCTAACAGAAATTGTATTTGTCTTGGCAAGAAGAAATGAATAATCTCTATTGTCTGCCTTCTATACTGATTTAATATCCAGTCATCACATAGCCTTTATTTAGTTCATGTTATCAATTTCTATGCCTTTTCATTTATAATAAGCATTAAAGTCATTAGCTGGAAACATCTGCAGCTGTACATCTAAATGCTTCTTTTACTCGCCACTATTTGTATATGTCTCTGGAGATCAGCCAGGTATTCAACCAAAGTAAAAATACAAATCTTTAAATCTTAGTTTTTGTTCTGTAAGATTTACTTGCTTTCAAAAGGTCAGATTTTCCCCTTACTTTGCTTTTGTGTTTTTTTGTCTCTGAAATACAAGCAACATGCATTCATGCAGATGACTCATACCAGGATATTCCCTTGATAAGAAATGCCTATATCAGCATCCTAACCTGTTCAGGGAATCGCCAGTGTTTGCAAGGGCTGCACTGGGAGAGTGTTCCCTTCTCAGACTCAGTGCTGCTCACCTGGGCATATGTGTCTATGTACATGAGATTTCAGCATTTCCATATGGAGAGAGCTGAGAGTGGGAAACGGATGCCAATGATTCATTGTTCCCTGTTTCTCATCTTCAGCCATTCTGGGTAGCTGATCTTTAACTGAAGAGACAGGGTTGGCATTTTTAATATTAAGTCCTGGTGGTTAAAATAAGGAGGTAGGTGTCTTAACCAGTCAGTTTTACTCATGGATTTGCCTTTTTATGCTTTTTACTCTTAAGCTATTTTTATACCTCACTTTATCTCTGTATTAAATAGCTTTAATCATATCCCTCAGCGATATGAGGTCTTAGATTGTTATGTTCTCAAAATACTTCACAAAGATTAGTAAGTGTTACCGATGAACAAGAAATGGATTCCCATCCCACAGAAATTTTCGACATATCAAAACATTTCCCTGCACTGAATCAGGACAAAAATCAAAGCAAAAATTGGGGAAAAATTGGTTTAGAACATTCATTTCAATTCTCTAACTTAACTACCTTACATTTCAGTTTCAGTCATTTTAACTTCTCCCTGCAATTTTTTTGAATCAGCAAACGGAAAGTTCTTATTTGAAACAGTAGTTACAGAATGTTGCAGCAGTGCCTTTTTTAAATACTATATTTGAAAATCTGTGCTGAAGCCTTCTTTTTCTTACAAGCAGCTTGGTTTTGAAAAATTGCCTTTTTCACTTAGAAATGAAAAAGTTTCATAAGGAAAATCACGTCTAATTGTGGAAGGGCTCTTTGTCAACATTGAGTGGATGGAGAGGCCCCATTTAGTTGCTTGCAGATGTGACTGGTGCCATCCAAGGTGCCATCAGGTGTCTTACTTTGTTTTGTGCTGCCACTACAGGCAAAAGCATCCATAGGTTCTCTGCCATATCTTATAGACCATGGCAGATGTCCCAAATATCCTATGACAGCTCATTTGCCATCACCTTGAACAACTGAATTTATCCCAGAGAAACTGAGTCACGGAAGAGCAATGGTTGGGATTTCACCAGTGCCAGCTGATGGGTAGATGATTTCTGTTCTTACAGCCTGAGATAACTCACAATTTCATTTCTCAGCCTACTGAGCTATTTGAAAGTACATACGGCTTTTGGTGTTAAGCTTTCCTGAAAGTAGTTCTGTAGAAGCTTTGCAGTGGGAGAGATTAGGAAAAAAATGCAGATGGCAAATCATTTGCCTCAATTGACTTGATTGATTTTGTGTGATGCCACTGAATATACAGCCTGTATATCCTCCTCTGATATCATGTTCTACCTGCAGTGAAACCTGTTTTCCTGTGCTCTGATCACATTTGAGCAGAAGGCTTTATCTCCTAAAGTCTCTTCCCACCTAAATCATTCTGTGATTCAAGTTTATGATTGCCACTACACTTTAAAATAATTATGCTTATTATATTCTGCTAAGAGGCAAATCACTTAATTTGCTTTTGTGCAAAGCATTTTAAATTTGTCCTCATTTTTCTGTTGTTAGATGTACTAAAAACCAGTATGTTTTTTCCTTAAATCTGTACATTGTTCAGTTCTTCTGCCTTGCCATGGTTCTCCTCCTTTGATTTCCTGGCTAAGTATATAATCAAAGACTATTAACAGATGTCTTGTATATCTAGATGTATGTAGCTTCTTGTCATTTAACTGGGTTTTTATGTTGTTTTTGAGGTCCAGCTCTGCCTTAAAGATTCCTAAAGAAATTAATATGTACTAGGACAAGGGAGAAGTTCTGTTTAGAAATATAAGCAAAAAAGTGAAAAATTAAATGATTGAATTTCTCAGTGGAGGGTGGTAACCCATGAAATTCTTGAGAAACCTGTGCTGAATTTTTTCCTATTCAGCCATGTGATAAAGGGTGTGGAAGAGCGAGGCATCAGGAGTTTTCTGGTCATAGGAGTTTTGTGAGTGTAGTAAAAAGAAGTAAAAACTTACCAAGATGACAGAAGTATTCGTCAGTGCTAGCTGACATGTAATAAAAACATGAAGCCTGATGTTGATAATGAAGTGTTACATGTGGGGAAAGCAGTTCTAACTCAGATACTTAGAAGTGGGTTCTGAAGCAACTATTTTCTCTCAGGAAAGAGATCTCGGAACTGTGGTTAGTAATGCTGTGTAAACATCAGCTCTCTGTCCACACGTGGTCAAGCAAGTAAACAGAACTGTAGGGATTAGTAGAAAAGGAGCATTTAAAAAAGTATAAAAGAATGTAGAAGAGAAAAGAATTATGCTGCTTTTAATCCATGGTAGACATGCCTTCAAAGCATTGAAGCCAGGCTTGGTTTTCTAACCTGAAATAGTAGGTAAAAAAAAAGGTGGACAATAAGAAGAATTAAATACAGTTTCTGTGTAAGGAACAGCAGGATAGATTAGAAGTCTTTAACCCAGAGGTCTGTAAAAGAAGAAGGACAAAAGAGCCATGCAAAAAGTAAGTAAGCTGAATTCTATAGTGGTACTTTAGTTACAGATGTTCTCTGCCACTTTATGTGAAGCAATCACATTACTTGTATACTCCTTATAATGCAGGATAATAAGCCTCAGAATACTGAGCAGATACCTTCCTTGTTCTGAGTAATGACTAGAAATTGCTCAACTTCTTTGTTTAGTTTTGAATCCAGGGAAGAAAGGGGAAATGCCAGCAGTGTGTGGAAGCTTGGTATATTATGGTTCCTGGGAAGATGAATCTTGAGAATGTATGGATTTACATCTCAGCAAAAGCATTCATTAATGTGAAAAAGTAGTTGAAGAGGTGTGCAAAATCTGAAATGCCAGGAGCTTTACCTTTTCTTTTTTAGTGACCTTTATTTTGTAAGCAGAGGAAATAAACTACTGCCCTTTTTCTGGCTTTGCATAGCTCTTTGCAAAGAAGCCAACTAATCGTTCTACTGAAAACCCAGTCCTACTACAATATTACTATTCATCAGAGGCTAAAGTGTGAGGCATCATGTTTATTTAATATTTTACGGAGGGATCTCAGTTCTTATTTTTTGAAAATCAAGTTGTAGCCAAGTAGTCATCACCAATATGATGGTTTTCCAAGTGAGATAAAATATACTAATACTGCCTATCTAGTAATTATGTAATGCTCAGGACAAAAAAAATCTGTATAATCCACACAGAGCAGAATTAGACTGCTTCTATTGTTGCATTAGCTGGCTTCTAGTATTGCATGTACCTTGGCTGATGCAAGATTCTGATACTTTATGAAACAAGTCTTTCTGATTGCTCTTTAAGCTGAATGAACACACTTCAGTATTATGCATTGGATATGGTGCTACAAAAAAACCCAACAAAGCACTCCCTTTAATTGAGCATTATCCTGTCAACCTAAGTATAACTATTTCACATGAACAGTTTCTCACTTGTAAATCAGCAATAAAAGGTTTATTTTTACTACATTTCAACAAGATTCCCCTTTCCCTATATCTCTTGAAGACTGAACAATGTTATGTTCAGCACAGTTCATGTTAACATGTCAGTTCTAGTTTTAGGTGTCTCTCCTCCTCAGCGTCAGAGATGTTGTTTTTTTTTCAATTCCTGAAATAGCCATTCGTTTTTCCACAATAAGAGGTTTGCCTTTAGCTCCCCGTCAAAGTGATCAGGTTTGATTCTGGAGGGACATTATGTGGGACACCTCTGAAGCTGAGCAGCATCTCAGGCAGACTGAACCCACAGTTCATTAGCACCATTTCACCCAGGGGCTGAGTGTGCTATCTGTACAGGCATCTGAGTCCTGCAGACATAATCTTGATGGTAAGAGGACTAAATGGGTTGTTTCAAGTCTTGCTGCCCTGGTCCCTGGGCCCTCAAGGCTGGATTCTTATTGTCCCTGGAACTGGTTTGTCACAGCAGGCAGCAGATGGCCAGGTGGAATGAGATGCTTTTTTCCCCAATTAGATACATACTGAGAGCATGCTGGTGGTGCTCCCAACATATAAAGAATAAATCAAAGGTCTGCACTACTCTCAGAAAAAGCAGGAGGAAAGCAGGCAAGTGGGCCCCCTTTTTCCTCTTTGCTCTGTAAAGTAGAAGACTGCTGATAGAAAAGTGCATGAAAAGTTTACTTCTTTCTAGTCACACGTGGATAACACAGTCCATTCAGATCATTCAGAGACAATGAATAAAGACACCTTGGAAGGTGAGCCAGGTGTGTCTCCCTCACATACACAGAAGTTAGCTACAGCTTCTCCTGCAACAGAAGCAGTAGTTTCTCGAGAATGAAGAGGAATGGAGAAAACAGAGAGAACAGCAGCAGAAAAATAGAAAAAATGTGCTTTTTCTAAATGTCTATTAAAAGGACACCTGTGGTTCATCTGGGAAACCACCAAGAGGGTGAGGTTTGGAGATTCTGGAAAGTGCCAAGAACGACAGGAGATCTCTTGTATTGGGGAGATTAAAGTCAAATTTGCCAGTACTAATATTCCCAACTAAATCCCACATGTCTTCTGGTGGGTAGCTTTTGTGACACTTTTTCTACAGCTAGATCACCTTTCAGAGAAGGAGCTATCCTTACTTCAATAGGATTTACCATAATTGGAGGCAACATAAAATAATATAAGGTAATATAAAATTCTTCTCTGTATAGATATTACAGTGTACAGAATACCTTTCTGTGAAGTTACTTCTCAAAATAACAGATGTCCATGTGTATGTTCATACATGAATATTTGTGGATGTGTATATATGTGCTTAAATCAGCTACATAAGCAGCTCTCAGTATCTTTTATTTTGCAGTTTAGCTTTTTCAGTAGGAGTTGAAGGGTCATAAAAATACCATGCAAATGCAGTTTAATTTTTTTTTTTTCACATACCAGTATTCCTGTTCTTTCAAATAATTTACAAACTCTATACTACATTTTACCTCATTTTTCCCAATCAGAGTTTGCCAGCATCTTTTTCATTCTGGAGAACCTAGTGCTTAGAACTGGGTATGTTTTTAAAGGTGATGTATTTCCTAGGAGATTTTTTGAACAGTCTCTAAAACACTGGTGGTTGTCTAGTAAGGTGTAAGGTATTTAGGAGAGTAGTGAATATAATTCGGTGCATTACTTCACAGCATGTCTAGACTGCCCTCACCCGTTGAACCCAGGAGTTAGTGCTGCTGTAGCAGAAGCAGCAGGACACAGTGCACACTTTCATCTCATTACTACAGTTCACAGTCCAGAATATTAAGCCAAAAATGAAGGTAACCTTGTGTGAAGACCCCAGATTGGGAACTGGAGAACCTAATGCACCAATGGACATCCTTTTCTGCTGGCTGTGCTATGAAGTGTGGTAATGTCCAGCCCAAGAAGTGGGCAGACTGATAAAGCCAGTATCATCTTCAAATGACACAGCTTAATTACCCAAAAAGTGTCTGCCAGAGCATGTCCTTATGTGGAGCTTATCTTCAGTGCAGGAGTAGAGCTAGTTATTTTTCCAATGTGTCATTGTACCAACATTCAGAGAACCTAAAATCACATGGAACGTTTTTTTCTTCTCTCATATGGCAATAAATGCCATGTTTCCTTCGTAGTGTCACTCATAGCTCTTTCAGCTCTATGGTTGTCCAAATACCTCCCCATCTTTGCTGAATCACTGCTGTATGAACTAGTGTTTCCCTACACACGATTCTGTTCTAAGCGGTACATGTTCCTGTGTGTGCTGGGGGCTCTTTGCAAATGGGTGGGGAGCTGTGAGCCAAGTGTGGTGGCAGGGCAGGGGTCTGTCCCTCCCCCAGCCTCCAAGACAGGCCAGCAAGGCAGCTCTTGGAAGCCAGCCCATGTTGGCTGGGGCTGTGTAACTTTTGGGTGGTGTTTGTAATTCAGCAGAGCAGGCTTCTGGGTAAGTGGAAAGGAGCAAACCTAATTTTTCCTTTAGTACTGCAGGCTAGTTTTGCAATGCTATGTACTAGCACGAGAGAACTGGCCCGCACTCATCTTTGCACCATTTTAATGCAATCAGTCTAAAATGATATTCTTACTTGATATCAGAGTGGGACTGTACGGTGTATCTGAGTTGGGGCCATTCTCTTGCCATGCTGCCTTAACTGCACACAGTCTCCCACTGGCCACCTACCTAAGGACCAGCAAAGGTACCACCTGTACCATCACTGACATGGCAGGCCTGTGAGGGTAACGTCTACTCTTTCACTGACTGGTGAAATCGTACTTTTTAGAGTTCATGAACAGAGGATGATGAATACATGAAGGAAATCATCCTTTCCATCTGTCCCTAAAAATATTCACTTCATACAGTCAATTTCTGTTTATTGAGATAAAGATTTTATTTATAACATTACTGCAATGAGAGACAATTTGTAATACCCTATAGGGGATTTGGGGTCTGATTATACCAGTGTATTACCAAACCCACGTGTAGCATGTTTTGTCCAGTTTTCATAGATGGTCATGAATGGTGCAAAGAAGAGATCTGTTCATTCTGTTTTTATAAACCAACAGCACTAAAAGCCCATTGTAGCTTTTTAAGAAGTTGCTAGAAGAGTATGGTATTTTTAAACTTTGAAGTCCCTACAAATTAAAGCATGTTTTATGTGGAGGTTTTTTCCTAAGTAAATGAAAAAAGTGTTCTTCTTTGTATGAGAAATCATTAGTTCCTCTTCTGTGAAGCATTTTCTTAAACTAGGAAAAACCTTGTAAAAAACTTCTCATATGATGATAGTGTGTGAAAAATGTAAAATATAATTTAGATTGAGGGGTTTTTTTATAAATTACTTTTTCATTGTTTTATTGCTAATAGCAAATGCATTTCAAAATCAAAGTAACTTGTTAGAATCCACAGATCTTTACGCTGCTACTGAGATTGTGTTTTGATTTCTTTGACATGATCCCTGATTGCTGTGAGAAGAATCACTTTAGTATTTTTGTTCTTAGATTCCCCCTCCTTTGTCTTGCAGCTACTTGTGGCAGATTCCATTAACAATTGCAGTAGGAAATACGAGCCACATCTCATCAGAGGCAATTATATGGGTGTCTAACAAATCAGGTAAAAATAAACTTTCCTCCCAGTGGAATCTCATAAAGCATACTTGTGTTTTCCTCAACTGTATCTTTGGAATTGATCCTAGATAATTGTTTAGTTGCTCTGCACCCAGTTTTAACTGCTTAAAATTAATTGCAAAAAAAAAAGAACTGGGAAGGGAGGGAGGAGGAATGAAGGATGAGCAACAAACTAGATTTATAATTATTGCAGAATTTAGACAGTATAATGTAAAGCTTTTACATAGAAATGTGTACATAAATGCTAAGTATTTTATATTTGGCAACACATATCAAATCATTGATGAATGCAATTCACTTTATTGATTGGTGAAAGTTAAATGTAATATTGTATAACAAAGCAGGTATGATGAGTATGATTTTGTACATTAGAATTCTAGCATTTTTAACTCAATCCATAGTCTGAACCAGGGGTAAGAAATGGTTGCTGTCATTAAAATTTTCCTTATTGATTTATAAAAAGTATTTGTTCTCTCTACTAGATAACCATATGCTGGACCTCAAAAGTGCATTATTCTGCTTACTACTTGTTTTCTTCCTCCTCAGTTCCTGCATGATCATAACTGTAATAGTTATTGTCTGGAGGACAGTGAGTGCTAGATACCAGTGGGTTTTTATCACCTAAGAAAGGAATCCCACCACAGAAATTTCATGAAATATTTATCTATTTCCTTAGCACTTCCTGCTACATCATCTGACAGTTTTGGACTGGAATTGAAGAGGGTGAGGGAAGACATATGGGGACTTGAATAGAATGATTATATAGAAGGGAAAAGAAGGATCCGTGCATCCCCTTGACACATGGGCTGTAGAGGGAGAACTGACCCCTTCTTGTAAACTTAGAAAGGTATAGAGATTTCCCCCTAATAAAAAATTAATGGGAGAGAGAAGAGGGTCAAACCTGTGTGAACTGTTTTTTCTCTTTTGTAAGTTACTAAAATATATTAATCACATAGAGCTTAGCAGCCAGCAGGACTGGAAATGAATGGTGTATGATCAGTAGAAATCTGAGTACCCCAGCTTTCTAGTGGTAGAAAGTATGTGTTTCTTTACTCTGATCGTTTGCAGCCTATGAGAAAGTAACATGTTTTATGCTGCTCCCATGATAGAATAATCTAGAAATGTGCCTGCGACCAGAGCACTTCTCATACCTGGGTCACATACTCTCATCAAAGCATACAGATTCTGCCTCACTTTTCAGAAACTTACTGCATGGCCATACTTTTTAATATTAATGCTTCCAAAATACTTCAAGACCTGTTTGCACTTTCACAGTCTACCTTAATGACCTGTTCTACTTTTGTCCTTTAGGGCTTTACTGAACTCTCATTGAAGTTATTAGAAAGGTTCCCACTGAATTTAGAGCAAGTTGATCATCCCAGCTCATTAGGTTGCACATGCATGCCTCCTTGCCTTCACTCCCACCTTCAAAGTTCAGTATATTACTATTATCTGCATAGATGCTTCCTCATTGCCTTTTACTTGCAGAGTGCTGTGGAAGAATAAGTCCATAAAACTGCTACCTGCTCTTTTAAGATCTACTGCTTCTATTGGAATGCCTTCAAGAAATCAACAAATTAATGATGGCCAGTGAGAGCAATTATTTTGGGCTGGCTACTAGATAGAAATTAAAGAGGGACCTTTCCGAGTCATCAGTCTCCTCTGTAGCAAATCAATGACACTGTGATCTGTTGTCATTATCCTTGTTCTTCCTCATTACTTTCACTCACTCATTCACTTGCTGTGCCTCATTGAAAATAAGACTGTAAACTTACAACTACAGCAAGAATGTTCTCTTGCTTCTACTTACTGTGGTCTAGCTGAGCTGAAGAATTCCTCAGCATAAATACATGAGCAAGAACATGCCTGAATGTATACTCAATATATGATTGCACATACTGTTATATGTTGAGGCTGGTGTATATGCTTTTGTGATATTCCTGGGAGTTTTTCTGCAGCTAGTATGCTTCTTTCATGGGGATGAGGGAGGAATTCTGAGACTCCAAAGGACGGTTTCCAGGTTTGATTCTTGTGGACTGGAAGAATCTTGAAGACTTTCTGTTGTACAGAGGACACAGTTTCAGTATTGTCCCAGTGAGTAGTCTGGGAAAAAACTGCAAGTTGGAGGTGAAACAAACTGCTCCAGAGGACATTTGGAAGATTGGAAGTGGTCACATTGTTCTTCAAGTGAGTGTAATTAAATGCAGATACTCAAATCAACTTTGGACTAAATGCTGTTCATGAGGATGGTTTTTGTGCCCTTTTTAGGAAAGAGTAGGAAATTCCTCCTTGTTGTCTAAACTGTTGTACTGAAGACGCTTCCAGTGTGACTAGAAGAGTGGATAGGAGCTAATGAACAGCTCTCTGTTGTTTGTAATTGTGGTGTGTTGACCTGGCTGGACACCAGGCACCCACCAAAGTCTCTTTATCACTCCCCTCTGAAACTGGACAGGGGAGATAAAATAGAGCAAAATGTTTGTGGGTCTTGGGTAAAGTCTGAGAGAGAGATCACTCACCAAATACTGTCTTGGCAAAACAGACTCAAATTGGGGATATTATTTGGATTTTTTACTAACAAAATCAGAGCAGGATAATGAGAAGTAAAAGCAGACCTAAAAACACCTTCCCCCCTCCCCACCCCTCCCTGTTTCCCAGCTCTGACTGCTCCCCCCCAGCAATGCAGGGAGGGAGGGAATGGGAGTTACGGTCAGTTCATCACACCTTGTTTCTCCTGTTGCTCTGGGGGAGGAGTCTTTCCCCAGCTCCAACATGGGGTCCCTCCCTCAGGGTCACAGCCTCCTCTCAGGTGTCCACCTGCTCCACAGGCTGCAGGTGGATCTGTGCATCCCCATGGATCTCCATGGGCTGCAGGGGCACAGCTGATTCACCATGGGCTGCCCATGGGCTGCAGAGGAATCTCAGCTCCAGTGCCTGGAGCACCTCCTGCCGCTCCTTATCCACAGACTTGGTGTCTGCAGAGTGGTTCCTCTCACATGTTCTCACCCTACTCGTCTCTGGCCACAATTATTTCTGTACAATAACTTTTTCTTTTCCTTCTTAAATATGTTATCACAGAGGTATTACTACCAGTTCTGGTTGGCCCAGACTTGGCCAATGGCATGTGCATCTTGGACCCAGCTGTAATTGGCTCTGTGGGACATGGGAAAAGCTTCTGGCAGTTTCTCACAGAAGCCATTCCTGAAGCCTCCCCTCCACTACCAAACCTGGCCATGCAAACCCAACGTAGTCATGTGTTACTGATCACACACCTCATTTCAGCTGCCAGTAGGGAAGGGGGTTCAAGTTGATGGCTACCATTGTGATACCGTGGCATATCACTTAAAATCTTTCAATAACATAAACCTTGTCTGTGGGTTATCTGCGAGAAGTGAAACCACAGCAGTTTTGAAAAAGCTACATAGAGAAATACATTATAAAAATGCTCCCCTGTTTTAGTAGTATGTCAGATAACAATATCCATTGGGAGTAAACCCTGTGCCTTGCCCTAGCTCACCAATAATGGTTATTTGCTGATGTAAGAATATTTTCTTTCATGTACATCCAGAAAGACAAAAGAGAGAATTGATGATTTTTGCATCCTCTTTGCTACCATGTCTGTGACCTCATCGAGATGTTGTAGGATACCAGCTGGTATTTTCATGAGCAAGGGCTATGAGGCTGCTCTCCAGCTTTGTGAGAGCCACATGAATGATCAAGTTGCTGCTCTCTCCTCATCCTGTCTGTTTGTGGTTACATACCAGAGATAGTGAGCATGCAGATCTCTGATTGTTCAATATGCTGTGCCGGATCAGTTCAGATAACTGCATGTCATCACAATTGCTGGCAACAGTGCTAGATCTGTCTGTTCTTCACGACACCAAAGTGAAGGAACACACTGGAAACTACAGCTATGCAGTGTCTTTTTGAGTTGTAACTCATTGTCCTTTGCAGCAAATCCTGTAGGGAGGACAGTGCCAGGCCTTGGCAACTTGTTTGACAAAGTGCATAATCTCCAAGATGTTTTGTATTTAATATAGCTCTTCCCACCTGCTTGTGAAAGGTATGTGGTCATAGTTTTGAAAGCTTTTAATTTTGCAAGTGCTTCTGCCAGTTTCTCTTCTCCTTACCCAGTGAACCATAGCATTTATGTAACCATATTTCAACTCATCAGTTCATATACCAGCCATCAGATGATGGCCCTTTTACTTGGGTCAGTTTGTCTGGTGAGTGACATGGAGCCATCTCATTTGCTCTCAGAGTGCTGCACAAATAGGTCACCACCGCCTTTTCCCTGCTCACTCGCCATGGCCATGGATGAGGCCATTCTGCTTCAAGTGACTGTAAACCAGTCACAAAGGAAACATCTCGTGCTGAACCTTCCTATCCATGCTGAGGTCAGCGACATCACACTAAGGTGGCTGCAATGCTCTTTGTGCCTCAGTCCTGTAGGTCTGCTGAATGATAAATTTTGCTGGCACTGTGGAAATCATTGGTGTTACAAACTTCTGCTCTGTCATAGTTCCAGGACTTGTTTCTGTTTCTCCTAGATAAGTTTCCTCTTTTGTGGCTGCTGTAATGATCGGCGAACGTGTATTCACAGTGTTTTGGGATCAGCCCAAAATCAGGAGGGGGCAGAAAGTCAAGGACCAACTTTGAACCCATTCCGTCTCCGTAAGATGACTGCTTAACAGGGCTTGTGGGAAGGTGTTGGTGTTTGCTGATGAAGGTGTAATGGGTGTGGAAGCACAGGCTCGCCTGTGAATGTTTCTGCAAACCCAGAGCTGACCTTCACCTCAAGTAAGGTGATTTAGCTAGCATCCATTTCTAACAGGTGAGCAGGGCTTGGACAAAGGCGTGCTTGCTGTTCCCTGGGAATCACTGTTCTGATGCTCAGGCTCCAAACAGGAAACATCTCCATGCAACTCAGCAAGTGCTGCTGAACTGGCTGCCACAGCTTTAGTCTGCCACCCTTCCCTTTCCATCCCCATCCCCTGTTCATTAACTGATTTGTTACGTTCCAGGGAAATATTCCTTTGATGCACCTCCCTGCCTCAGTTAAAGTGACTGCTGTTCAGATTGCTCCTAATATCGCTTCACGATTGCCATGAGATGGGGGAAAGAAAGTTCAACAGGGTAATTGCCTTCCAACAGCAAGTCCCAATTTACTTTGCCACCTCCTACTAGATGATCTCTAGTTTAAGCCACTTGAGAGTCAGATTCTCCTCCATGAAGTGTTTTGTAAAAGACAGATGCTTCTGAGCTGGGGTTTGCTGGCCGCCCATTGGGGAATGGAACATTAGTTGCAGCTTTAGAAAAATACCCTTTCTTTTCTTTTCTGAGACTCAGCTGCTGAGCTTTACCTGCGTTGCTTCCAGACTCCACTCTTTTATCTTTCAAAAGCAGGAAGAAGGGAAGCACTGTGAAGAAACATCAATATACAGGTCCTGCTTTGAGCTTCAGCCAGCCATAGTGAGGACTGGGGATACAGGACTTGTAATCCTGTGTGATTTTGATAGTGAGTCAGAATCATTCCTCTTGTTCCAACAGCTGAATCAAGATCCTAGCAGAAGACTGCAGCTTACACTGTGTATCACCTCAGACATTAGCAGTTCCATCATATAGGAATGTTAATGGATGGAAGGGTAGTCTGAGGAAAGAGTATGTGAGTTGGAACATGATGATATTTCCTGATGTGCTCAATTTATTGTGTTGATCCCTATACCAAAATATTTTCTTTCAGCATGTAGCTACAGCAACGTGGCAAGTGAGATAGAACTTTTTCTTCTGGTTTGCCTTCTCCTTGTACGAAAAGTTCTTGCAAGAAGATTTGCAGAATTTAGTTAAAGCCCGTATAAGTTATCATAGAACTTTTTTTTTTTTTGTCAGAAAAATTTCGCTTGTTCTTGTTGTCAATAAATTGTGCTACACTTGTGCAGTTATTTTTGCAGCAAAATGGTGTATTCCCCCAGTAGGGATTCTACCAGCCTAAACCAATTTCTTAGTATGCTAGGAGTTGTATAAAGTGAAGAGTTAAAATAACAACTGTGAGTCTGAACACTTGAAATGGTACTGGAACTGTGTTTGGCCCATGCTTTTGGCAGTACTCTCTTGCAGAAGGGTGCCCTTCTCCCAGACCCCCTTCACATGCTGATTTTGATGGAATTGAAGTTGCTTGGGAGCTGGGAGAGCTCAGAACTTCAAGGCACATGCACCAGCTGGAGGACTATCTCATACTTTGAGAGCAGACAAATGGAATGACACCCTAACTGATTTTTTTTACGTCAAAACAAATGTCATAAAATTTAACCATTTCCTCCTAAATGTTTTCTATATGTGTGTGGCAAAACTGGAAGTTTTAGAGCAGTGTTATTTTCTGAGGCATCCAGACAAAACATGACCATGGAAAAACACTTTCTGATGGAAGAAAATTAAGAAAAAATTCCCTTTAATCTCAAATACAATGGGATATATATTTTACATTGACTTTTAAGAGGTGAACTAAAACCTTCAAAGATAGATTTCATCCCAAATGAAATCTTTTTTGTTGTTTAGAAAGTCATGAATGGTTTAATGTAGGGTTTAACACTACCTTTTCCCTAACTATAATACTTTTAATGGGAAACTAATAAAAGTGTTTGTGGTAAGTGGAAACATTACCCAGGTGTATAGAAATTTTTAGTGCCTGTAATCACCAAAAGAAAGAATTTCTTTTATAGGAAAACATTAGAACTGACAGACACAAATATCAAATTATACTAAATTATATAGAACTATTATGAAGCACATGTATCAGGCAGTCCCTTAAAATAGCCACCTCTTTATGTGAGCTGGGAAGGTGTGGAAGATTGCTGTCCTGTATTTCAGGAGAAGGTCAATACATGAGTGGTTTTATTGAAAAATAATAGCAAGGGGTTATGGTTGTATTTAAACTGACCCAAACAGCAATAATGCCATTGTGCTTTGAAAAGATACTCTCCTCCTTTACAGAGGTATGTGCTGGGGGTGTTGCACGGCTGTTACATGTGAAATAGCTTATTCTGTACTCGTCATATTTGACTAGCAAGTATCATCCAGTACTCTTTTAGCGCATAAGTAATTTCATCAGCTCAGAGGTGAAAATTTACTGCAAATGCTCAAAGAAGAAAAAGTGTATGTATTTTTCATTACATCTGGTTTTGAAAATTTCCATTTAATGTATTTATTTATCCAAATATTGCTTAATGTGTGCTCATAGCCTATTTGGTATGCTTTTAGGTAGTACTGTAGAGGCGCAAGGATTAACCAGTTACAAGTGGCTGCTTTCAGGTTTGGTGGCATTTAAAGGTTAGTTTGCAGCCAAAGAGCATGGGCTGTACTGCTTTAAGGTGGTGTAAGGTTACACAGGAACAGGATTCAAGTCTTCTCTAAGTAGGATGGAGCAACGGGCTGGTTCTGACTTGGACCTGATGAAAAAAAGGATTTAAACAGGAGCAGGTCTAAGAGAGTTTGCTTAGGACTGATCTGTGCAGCCCCTTGTGGAAGAAAGGACACACAAGTGTTACAGCCTTGTTCTGAATCAGATTGTGTGGCAAAAGCACCTTAGGTGCTTTCACAGTATGAGCCCCTGGCAAGTCCACAGAGTTGTAGGACTTAATTCAGATTTTCTCAGTCCAATTTCTGCAGGATATGTTGGATCCTAAAGAATGTGTCTGCTTGGTGCTTTACCACAGATAACTAAAAGAGCAATAATAATTGAATTGAATAGACAACTGAGTTATTCTGGGCTTAATATTTTCAATCAGTGTATTTTTCAGAGATGTTAATGGTTTCAGAACTACCTAGGAGAAAAGAGGACTTTCTTTTTTTAATCCTGGAGTTTTTTATCTAAATTCACATGCATAGTGCAGCTCCATGAACTTAACATATAATTATGTGTTTTTAAGACTGGGGTCTTGCTGATCTTTGTATTTATTTCAACTTAAAATAATAATATGGGGGTTTGCTGTTTGTCAAGGGAGAAGTGCATCTTTTATCTGTAGCTCTAGTTAACTATTATTTCCTCAGAAATTACTTCTTTAATAAAAAAGACCGAAACAAATCAATTTTTTGTGAGCCTGTGTACTAGATAGTACATGTGAATTGTAAAGACCAAGTTGCTAACTTTTTTCCCATTTGGTACTTCCAGGGAATTCAAGCACACCAACAATTCCCTGATGGAATTACATTTATAACACATTTTATGTATTTATTTTTTATTTTTTAAAATGCATGAGAAGACTGTTCCTTCAACAGTGTACAAATGAATTTGATAAGTTGAAAAAAATATTCTGAATTTTTAGTGAGTTCTTGCTCATGGTTAGTTTTGTCAAAATAATTTACTAGATTGAAGACTTCTTCCACAGACATTGAAGCCTGAGGCTTTGTTCCATGGTGTAAAAGTAGTGCATTTTGTGAGTTCAGGGCATTTTTGTTGTTGAAATTTTGAAATCCCTTTTCCTGTAAATAGTTGTGGAGTGCCTGACTGTACAAATACTGTAATAAATTTAGACTTTCAGCCCTAAATTATTACTTAAAACAAGGGGAAAGATGAAGAACAGGTTAGGTGATATGAGGTTAATTGGTGTAGCTCTAAAGAGAAGGCTCTCAGTGGTTCATAGCTAGAAGCTGTACAACTGGAAGTATGTTAATTTAGAATCTAAGTTAAAAGCTTAATCAAATACATGCAGAAACACTTAAGAATTAATTTTTTTAATCACAGGTTTACTCTTCTCTCTATAACACATCCATTGAGTTATTCGAGTTAGAGTTGTAGAAAGCTGTTTTAGCATGGCCAGAATCAGGGTACCAGAGTTAAAGTGGGTCCCTCTCATAAAAATAATATTTGCCAGAAGAAAAAAAGCACCCTTGAAGTTCTTTGTGGGTAAAAGGTCTCCATGGGAATGTCAGCTGGCATTTCTCTACATCAGAAAAGATAAAGGAAATTATTAATCAAACATGACATTTTTGTTAGTCTTTGAGTCAATTTTACTGCTTTCATGTTTATTTAAAGAAGGAGAAAATTTAACAGGTATGTCTTTGGAATGTTTAAGTTTATAACTAAGACACCTTCCCTTCTTGTTCTTTGTTTCCAGAACACCACAGAATTCCAGCTTTGGAAGAAGCAAGTTGGTTGCTGGGGAACATCAACCAGACTGGCTACTTTAGAGTTAATTATGATATTAGGAATTGGAGGCTTCTAATTAATCAGTTAACAAAGAACCATGAGGTAAGCTCCTCTTCTCATCCCTAAAATCTGCTTTCTTAGATGAACCTTCACTGTTTCATCACCCTAAATGGTTCAATTTTTGTGCTTGCCCCTCACAGGTTATCTCTGTCAGTAATCGGGCAGGCTTGATTGATGATGCATTCAATCTAGCCAGGTATGTTTTCCTGAAGATCATCTGTCCTCATACACATTGCTGCAATAACTCATACAACCATTAACTCAGCAGTTGAGTGTGTTTCAAAGTTAAATAAGTCTTAAACACACTTCAGTTCCCCTCCTCTGCTTTTTTTTTCATATAGCACATAAACGTGGTCTGTAGCACATTCACTACTCTTGATCAATAATTGCCGTAGGGTATTTCCGAGTCTGAAGAGATCTGATCAATTTTGCAGCAAGTTCAATTTAACACTTTGCAGATAAATAATCTCTTTCCTCTTTCTCTAATAAATGACGTTTTTTTCTTCTGTTTCTCCCAGTTGCCCCACCTCTCCTTTTTTAAAAAAAAACTGACCCTTGTGCTGTATTTAATTTGAGATGGAAGGCACCTTCAAGCTTCAGTAGTTTTTTTTGCCCTGACTTGCACTGTTACGTCATTTTTCCAATATATTTTTTTTCTTATAATTTGCTAGACCAGATTCTTTTTTTTTCTCTCTGTGGTACTTTTCAAACAGAATGGAAAAGCAGTTCCATTGAGCATTTCTGGAATTTATGCGATATTTTGTGTTTTATTATGGTGAAAGTTAATAATTAACACATACAGTGCTGGTTAGGTGGTGCCTTTACAAATTGAGGCAATGGAATTGTCCCTGTTTTCAGATCCAATATGTTGATAGTGAAAGTGTAAAATGAGAGGAAAATAGTGGAACACTTGTAACTTTTTGATTCTTGAGGTACCTGGGAACATTTCATTAGTAGTGGGTTTTAATTGCATAATCTACAAATTTAATTGCAAATTTGCAAATAATGTAATGTCAAAGGTAGCATGAGAAGAAATTGCTGATACAAGAAGAAATTGCTGTCTTTTCTGCTGGTTAACTTAAGGCTTGGTAGTACTGAGGTACATTTATCTCCAAACAGTCACTGGAGGTGTTTGGGATTCAGTCACAGTGTCACAGCTCAGTGATGTTCCAGCATCACTGCAGTAAAACACAGTTGTGTGCCCTACCACTCTGTTCCTGCTGCTGACATGAAGTAGTGATTAGCCCTTAGCAGTCCAGAGATGTGGTAGGGAAGGAGGTATCAGGGGGAGAGGAGTATCTGTTTGCTTTTGGCACTGCCCTTCATTCTTGCTTTGTGACATCTTCCCATTCCCAGTAAAGAACTAGAAATAGGTCATTACATCAGACTTCAGTAGGCCATGGTTTTTCTGCTCTCTGACTAGTAGAATATTGCAGATTATTCTGAAAGATCTGGACTATTAGAAGAACTTCCAAATGTTCAGTAATGTCATAATCTTGTTCAAATTTTATTTGGTTTTAACACCTCAGAGAAGTAGTGTGCAGTTACACAGAGTCAGTGTGACACCTTCTTTTCCCATGCACTGAATGCAATCAGATGTGTGTTTTTTCCCTGGAAGTATAGATCCTGAAAAAAGCTCTTTCTTAAGCCAGTTTTTGTAGGTGAGTGTTTTTCTTTGGAGTTGGTATTGAGCCAGCCCTCTAGGATGTCTTGCTCATAGAGCATTAAGGTAAGGTCTTGATTAAAGACCTGANGCACCTCCTCCCCCACCTTCTCCACTGACCTTGGTGTCTCCATGTTGTTTTCCCTCACATATTTTTCCTCCTCCTCCTCCTCTGGCTACAAAGAAGTGCGTGCCCCCATTGTTTTGATTTCTTCTTAAATATGTTTTCACAGAGGCGTAACTAACAACTCTAATTGGCCCAGGTTTGGCCAGCAGCATGTCCATCATTTTCAAAGCCAACAGAGAGTGGTTCTGCTGGACAAGGTGAAAAACGTCCAGAACCTTCGCACAGGACACACAGGAGCCATCTTTGTGCCCCTCCCTACCCACTAGCAAAAACTGGGCCAAGTAAAACCACCACACCTGCATTGTCTGGCCAAGTTTCATCTACCTAAAAACCACTCAAAAGATTAGATGAGTAATGCATTCCCCATTAATTTTCCAAGGTACTTTCGTGGTGATACTGGATCCTGCACCTTTTACAGAGGTAACTACACTAGAGCACTGTGAAGTCTTTCACAAGATTTCACATTATAAAAACTTGACTTTCTTTTGTTGATGATCTGCAGCAGACTGCTACTGCATTTGGTCCTTATACACTGTGGAAAAAAGTAGTGGAGCTATAAATTTATGGCTATACACATGTACATACATGGATATCACTTAAGAGGAAATATTCTTCCAACAGGGATATGTAGCTAGATTCCTGTTTCCAGAGTCCTGTCAGTAGTGTTACCTTGAATGTGTGCCTTACAAGCCAGTCAGGGTGGAGATCTGTTTGCAAAGGGTAGATTTATGGTCTGTAGTTCAAGAGTAGCAATTAGATATGGCTAAACTTGTCATGTAGGGTATACTTTCTGGTGATCTTTGTTGCATTATTAATCTATCATGTTTCCTATTTTAAAAAAACCCTAAACAATTGTAGTGATGATGAAGTTAATCTGATTGGCCGCCTGACAATATGGTAACTTTTAGGAAAAGCTTGGTATTTTTTGTTTTCCTTTCCCTTCTCTGAGAGAAAGAAAGACCAGGAATAGGCCTAATCCTTGCTATGTTCCTTTATGATGAGCAGGACTAGGGAGGCATTAAGAGACTCTTAGCAGTGTGTTGTGGGCTGGCCTTGATGGCAAAGCATCAGAACTTCTTGGAATAAGAAAGCAGTTGGAAAAGCTCTTGCTGGGACAAGCAATGGGAATTGAATGTTGATGCTGCAGTGTGGTGCAGTTTCTTCTGCAGTGTCTGGTGCTTCGATATGACACAGCAGTGTTCCTAAAACAAGCTCTGAGGGCTATGAGAATCACACAGACTCTTTCAATTTCTTGAAAAAGTCACTGTTCAGAAGGCCACCGTCAGCCTAAAAGCAGCTTGGCTTTTCCCACCTCGGCTGCAAGGCTCAGTGCGGAACATTGCCTCACTTTCTTTTCAGTTGGATATCCACAGCTGGGATGTTACCTGTCTCGTGGGTGCTGTTCTGATTCAGTCTTGTCTGTGATGCACAGCGTGCTTTTCTCCCTGCTCGTATGACATGACATGATGGGGAGATTAAATGCATGCACTTGTGTCTGACTGTGACATGAGAGAAGGTCAGTAATTATTGACCAGACACAGAGGTAGTAATTGGTAGTTCAGATCTGACTTCTCAGAGGACTGGCTGTTTTCAACGGTAATTCAGTCCTCAGTTTTGGTTCCTTGTTGCAATGATGTGTTACCTTCTTGTCTATAACTATAAACATGCATGTTTTGAGAGAGAGAAGAGAACTGTGGAATTAATACTTTAATTCTGATCCCTAGCTATTATTTTCAGTGATAAAATAATGCAAAAATTAAAACAGAATTTCTTAAATTTATGCTGGTCCTTTCAAAAATTTTTTCTAATATAATCAGTTCTTTTTACTTTACTGTAGAGACTGTATTTCTTCAAAATATCCCGTCCTTAGAAATTTCTGAAGTACTTCTTAGTGTGCTGTTGAACTCAATACAGATAATACTGACAGGATTTGACTCAATTTTTCCACTATTACAATATTATATGTCCTAATATGATTATTTCTATGTCGCTATACTGCTATATTGTTCTATACTGTTATTGCTTTTGTTTGCAGAACGATGCAGCTCTTCTCTTTAGTAGAATTTAATAATATTTAGATCTGGAGAAAAATGAAAAAAAAGTGCTCATATAAATTATTTTGGAGCACCACATTTTATTTTTTTAAAGGTGTGTTGGATTTCGTTCCTCCAAAATGTTTATTATCCTTTTACTGTCCAGCATAGTGGTTTCTTGAAAATAACAGCATAAATGAATTTATATTAGCAAGGAATAGTTTAATCTCTATAGCTTTAATTTAATAAATTTTTGTCTGTTTTATATGGAAATACATTCCTTCATCTTCCTTCTTGCTGTATTTTGGTTTATATAACATTCATCAAGGAGAGTTGAGAGGAATAATAACAACAAAAGAAAGTTACAACTTGTTTGGTTTTCAGATTTTTAAGCATAGTTCTGTTCTTGGCTGTAGTGCATGCCTTCAATATCTGGAAAGCTGTAACCTTGGCAGTAACATAGTTTATGGAAATTCATGTCCCACATTCTTGAGCAAGAATAGCACCTTGACACTCCCTCTTCCCTTCTTTTTGAAGATTCTTTATGTTTTGGTTTGTATGAAGTTTCAGTAGAATTTAAAAATATGTTGATTCTGGTAAATGGTACTAGTAAACATTGACTGAGGAAGCCTAGAGAAGACAAATAGAATCGTGGTTCTCTTCCAAGTTTAAACAAAGCAGAGGGCAGTGCAGATAGCTCCAATAAGCGGTGTCACAATAAATAACAAAAGGTTGCGCTGTTTCATAGAGTGTGAGTAATGTTGTCAACTTCTCCCATCTTTCTCTTTCCTTAGTATAAGGGATCAGTTAGTGAGTATGTGAGGTGGGATGTCTCCCAATTTACTTCAGGCATCCCAAAGGTAGACCTGTAAATCTCACATTCTCACCTTGTAGTGCACTGACAGTTAATGGAGAGAAACATCCACCTGACCTCTCAAAACCACTTAAGCACATAGGATAAGATAAATTACTCGCAATGATAAGGAGTGTTGTGTCACCCCTGGTTCTTCTTTGATGGTCTCTAAATCTTCATAAAAGATTTCCCTCATTAAACTGGTTCACTTAATCTAGCATTATGTGAAAGAAATAGGTCTGGTTTATATTTAATGTTAATCAGTGTTGGATCAGGTGTGACTGTGAATATCTCTTTTAGTGTCATCTAAAATAGCTATTGTTATTTCCAGCTCTGTAGGCACTGAATGAGAAAGCATGAAGTGGTGTAATTGAATAATTGTTCTTATGCTCCAAGGATGGACATCTGGGTTGGAGTGCTGTCCATTTCCTTGCACAGATTAGGGGGAGATTGAGCTATGATCTCTTCAGATGAAGAGAACATCTGTAGATTTCACAAATATAAGAGAGCTGTATCAGAAATGAGCAACAAGAAAAAAATGTACCTCTAAAATTTTCTGTGACCTAAGTGACTTCTGTGTTGTAGATGGCCTTCATAAGTGTTCCTCTCCATCAGAATTTCATACATAGGCAAAAACCAGGCTCCTGGTGCAAATAGATATATGATGAGTTATGATGATTGTTTTCCTGCTGTTAAACAATTATTTGGGGCTTTTTTCTTTCTAAGCTGTGAGTTCTGCTGACTCTAGAAAACCAAAGTCTGAAGGCAAGGGAAAAGGCAGTAGTAACCTACTTTTCAATACATAAATCCAAATTGTGTCTCCCTTGACACAAATCTTTAAGAGCTGGTGCATTTGATTCCAAGGTTGATTCCAGAAGTAAAATACTGAAGTAAGCTAATGCTGACTCCAGATCACTTTCTCACCAACTTGTAGAGAGAAATTAATTGAAACAGTAGGTCTTACTTAATCAAGGATAGGCTTTTGTATCTGTAAAATCATGTCTTTAGAACCCCCTATTTTACTATTTCTTTAAAAAAAAAAAAAATTAACTTAATTCCTGGCTGCAGAGTCTTGATACTGAGGCAAAAACATTTTATCCTTTCAGCTACCTGAGGCAGCAGCACCCCACATAATGATTAGCTGATCTTATTTCTGGAAACTGGGAGTTATCTTGTAACTAAGCCTGTAGTTCATACACTTCCATATAAAATCCAGAATTATTGCTGCTAAATTAGAAAAATATTTTCTTGAAATATCTGGTGGAAATACATGCATAACAAACCTAAATTATGGAGTTGAAGTGATCTTCATTGCTGTTTTCCTTTGCAGAGATTAAGATTTCATTTCTTGTAGCATTTGAAGTCTTCCAACATGTGTGGGCTAACTGGTTCCATGTTACACTTGTGTTACTTCAAGTCCTGTTCAGTGTAATGTCAGAAGTCAAGGCATTTGAGGGTCCATTTGAAATGCTGGGTCTGGGTAATAAGTGAGTGACAAAGATAGAAATTCTCAGCGCAATTAATGTACTTCAAAATATTTCAAAATTTCAACAGCCCCGTTCAGGGTTGTTGACCTTGTTTCATATGCAGGAAGAGTCATATAGGATCCATTTAAATGAATAAACTGCAGTTTTACTCTAGCCTTCATCTTTACTCCTGATTGCATTTTCTAATAGTTCAACACAGAGGCAAATGAGATATGTTATGCAGCTCCCTTAATTAGTGCCTCTGAGTATCAGCTAAGAGAGCGAGTATTAGATCAATAATTTGTATCACGCTTGATTAATAGTGGTATAGATTTACTGTTTTAATAAATGAGGTCTCATCTGAGTTGTTTCAGCAGATGCCATAGTAACTCCCATTCACTGTCAGGCGCATTTTGGTGATGGTTCACCAGCAATTGATTTAGATATGGTTTCCTGCAGAAGTTGTTGGGTTTCTTTTGATATAAATACTCTCTCAATGGGCCAGAGTAGCTGTGCCTTTTTTAGAGAAAATAGAAAGCTACAATTATTTTAAGGTAGCCATCATTCGTTCCATATGCTGCACGTCAGTCCATATGTTCTGTGACACATCACAGCCTTGATATCTGTTTTATGTGGAGATACATATTTCAGCTAACATTTGCATGTGTTCATAACAAGAAGAATCAAAGCAATTCCTGTAACTAAGCACAGTAAAAGTGAATTCTGCTTTTGTAGTATGTATCATTTGTGCATCTGATCCTGTTACATAGCTAAAGGCAATAAAGCAAATTGTACAACACATTCTAGGGAAGTGTTGGTGCTGAGAGAGCATCCTGAAAAGTAGAAATACGTGCTGAGAGCCAGGGAAGAAGTTGAAGTCTCTTCAGCACGTACTAAAAACCAGCCCTGTAGATCTGACTGCAAAATGTTTAGAGCAGAGGGAAGTTCTTGGTCTAGTCATATCCCAACAAAATTTACCTAAATTATTTCTGGTACTTTTGAGTAATTATAGCAGTAATTGTTTTATCCTGTAAACTACATTAACTCTGTTCTTAGCCAAACTCAGAAAAAACTGTCAGGAAGATGTGACTCTGGTTTCAAGGTAGTGACAGAATTATTTTTAGCTAATGGTTGTTAACTCAGTGTCTTTTTACCACCATAGTCTTAGTCTCTTAGAGTTCAAGCTGGTCTCTGAAGTCAGCTGCTTGTGAATGTATCTTGTTGCAGTGCAGATGCCAGGGACTGCTGTGTAATGACAGGGGAAAGGAGGAATCTGAAATTTGTTTTGTGAACATTAATTGAACCAGGTCTGAATTATGCTTCAAGAAAATACTTGAGTTTGAGGTTAACAAGGAGTGTCATGAGTGGAGCTTGCTGAAGGCTTCTTAGCAACTTCAAGTACTGGAAACAGGGCTAAGATTTGCAAATATGGCTTCGGGAATCTGTGTTGGTGGGGCAGGGGGGAGTCTTTGTAGAGCCTTGAAACCTTTGACATCCTGTTGAGGCCCTGTCCTCTCATATCTAGCACCCACCTGTTCCCTGTGACTTCGTCTCATCTATGTACCCCTTTTGCTTCTCCACAGCTGCCTCGTCATCCCTTTTCTCCACCTCCCTCAACTGTCCTCTCAAAATAAGCAGCCTTTTTGACTCTTTACCCTTACCCCAGAACCCTATTACTTTCCTTTCTGTGGGTCTGACAGACTAATATGGAGAAAAAAAAGATCCTTCTGCTACATTGGTCAAGATAGCAAAAACAACTCTGAGAAGCTGGAGGTGCTGCTCTGAACACCTTGACTTGCTCTAAACACCTTGGCATCAGCAAAGGAAATATGAATGAAGGCATAAACCAGCTTTTCTAGTTACAAAAGACAGTACCAATGCCTCACTAGCATAAAGACCTCTGCTGTCATTGGCTACTCACTGCTTTGCCTGCTGTTTTGACCTGACTGCGCCACTGCTTCTCAGAAATGATCCTACTTTTTGGGCTTATCCAATTGATGCTGACCAGGATTGTTGTCTAGAGGAGGTCTGGTCTTTGTCCATGCATTCTCTGTCTGCTTGAATGTTGTAATAGATTAGCTTCTTCCTATCTGGCTAGAAGTGTGTTTTCCTCTACCCAGAAATGAAGCAATTAATGGCAGGAAGGACCATGTTATGACTAAGACACTGCACTGGGAGTGTGAAAACCTGGGATACTGTTTCTGCTGTAGCCTTCCTAGGTGATCTTGGTAAAATCACTTAAATTGTTTGTGTCTGCTATCTCTCTGCAAAATGGAGATAAGAGAATAGGTTAGGGTTTAAGATAATTTCTGAGAATTTTTTTATTATAATTACTTTTATTGGGAATTGCCTTTAGAAAAGTAATATCCAATTCTGTAGATATTCTGGCAAACAAAATTTGGATTGTATGTTTATGCTTAAGATTGGGCTTCTGTGCTTTCCATATGAAGTTTCTAGCTTTTAAATACATATTTCTGTCTGACTGATATACAAATTATAAACATTAGGCCAGGAGAAAAGAGAGTGATGTAAAAGTATTGTGCATAATAAAAAACTAACTCAATTTTGATTTTGCTCAAACCTGCTCTCATACATACCATCACCTGTTGACAACTTAATGAGTAGAAGAGCTGTTCCATTCTACCCTTCCCAACAAAAATCACCAAGAATATAAATAACACTTATAATAATCGAGTCATCTGAAATGGATGTCTATTAGCCCCTGAAATACATTCAAATTTCTTTACTTAATTTAACTCTGTGAATTACATACTTCTCAAAAATCATGGTTTTATGGTGATGAAAAACATGACATACCTTACTACATAGCCTTAATTTTTAGCAGTAAGATTATTCCTTTTCATCTTGCTCTACTCCTTTTTAATTAATTTTGATTCATATGGGGAAAAAGAAGAAAGGAGAGATTGTGAACTACAGTTTGAAGGAGTTTTTTGTAGCATTTTGGCAAATAGAGGAGTTTAGATTTGGGGTTTTTTTTCTGTTTTTAACAGAGGTGAGTAATTCAAATTAATATTAGTCTTTGCTTATGTGGCAACTCTAAAACTGTGCAAGATAATTTAAACCACATAATACTCTGATAATTACACTGAATTTGAACTATTCTTTGTAGGATGCTTCAAATGCTCTTGTGTGGAGTTGAATGTCACTTGAGGAGTCCTTAAATATTTTGCATATAAGAAAATATAATGAGAAGCAGTCTTCACTTAAAACTGTCTTACTTTCTGAATCCTTTAGTGTTGGAGGAATTGAGTGCTGATTAAATTTAGTTCTTAAAATGAGCTTGTAAGCCAAAAGTTCATGTTGTATTAATCAGGAGCAGATATGCATTCCTGTCCTGTTTACGTGGAAGTCCATAGCTGGCACAGATCAGAATGCCTCCATCAAGTTACTTGGGCATCTTAGAAAAGCAGAGTCCTTACATGGTCCTAATATAAAGTCAGCGCAACCCTGGGAGGGAAGGATGAGGTAGATTATTCTTTGATAGTGGAGATCACAGGGCCTTTTTTACAGATTAGTTTTCTATGAAAAACATTCTTTCTCCAGCTTCTGTGGTTCAGCATGGATGCCAGTCATCATAAGTTTTTAAAACCTTTGACTTCCTAGCTTTGTAGGGGTTGAAGGTTGAAATCTGACACTACAAGAGTTAATTTCTGTGTTGTATGGGTCCCCTTGCCCAAAGCTTTTTTGACATATCAGGGTTCAGGATATATGTTTTTACTCAGCTATCAAGGAACTGCTGTTAAAGCACTGTGGAAAAAAATATCCTGAATACAATGGTAGAGACACCAGTCCTTGATAGGTCCTGAAAAAATGAAAAAGGCAGATACAGTTAAACGCAGATGTTCACTGGCACCGGGTTTCTCTGTGGGTTATTCTAATCCACAGACTTGAGTGTTATGGTAAAAGAATGAATCAATTAATAAGAATCCTAACTTACTTTAAACTGTCTCTTTAAGAGTTAATGAATGTAGTCTAATTATTCATCTATTGCACATGCACAGAAACAGAACTGATGTTAATCTGAGTTGCACATCTGCGTTCTGAAGAGCTGCCTTTTACTTCTTCAAAATTACCCAGACAAAAAGCTAGTCATGTTTTATACATTTCTAAGAAACAGACGAGGCAGGGGTGAGTTTTAAACCAGCAGCAAGTAAATCACCTCATTTTCATTGTTTCAGCAATGCAGACCAGTTTGCTGCCAGCTTGGATTTTCTAATTTTGATTTAAACATATGACTTATAATGTCTTTGTTGGGTGGTGGGACTAAAGGATTTATGGTGCCCTTGTATGTGGGACTCTCATCACTGTACGGCAACCCTGTCGTTTTTGTGACAGAGTCAGTTTGACTGGTGCTGGATTTATGATAGAAATAATTCAGAACAGAGTAATAATTTTCCCTTGGCAATTACACTACCATTTGGTACTTCGTCCCTAAGGGGAAAATGAATGTGCTGGGATCTGTCCATAAGTTCAGTGGCTCAGTGTAAAGAACAAATCAAGGTCAGAATGCAGCTGAATACACACTGATGTTTCATAATATAATCTAGATTGTCTGCTTTTATGTGACTCATTAAAAGCTCATGTAATTTAAAGATTATTTTTGCTTGCCATGAGATTTTTAGTTTTTTTATCCCTCACAATTCTTTGTGAGGGATATTTCACTACCGTGTTCAGTACTTTCTTTTTCTGTTCATTGCCTCTTTTCCCTGTAACAATGGCCACCCTCACAACTTCTTCAGTGGAAGCAGGATAGTACCTTGCTAAGCATCGGTGCTTATTATATGATATGATGTCATAAACCACTTAATGCATATATATAACTTCTGGAAAATTTTTTCCACCTCTGTCCTTGTCATAAAAATGACAGATCACATTTTCAGTACAGTTCGTCAGCAGCCTCCTTAGGCATGACAAACCTGCTGAACCAGGATGTTTGTGTAGAGGTAATTTATCTAATAACTAAACCAGATCTTTTTGCCAGTCCATGTTCCTGTTCTCTTATTCTCCTCTAGTTTGGCAGGCAACTGTGAAATCAGGAACAGAGATAATAAGACAAACCTCATGTGGTGCTGTGTTTCTAACACGTGCTTTCATATGTAGTGGTGGCTACAGAATGGTTGACATGCTGGTAAACTGATGGGTAAGGTCAGCTATGTAAAAATTGATAAAGCAATGAAACATCTCAAATGTGATCTTTTTGGTTAAATTTTGCTCTTGTAGTCATGTGTTTCAAATGACTTGCTATGGAGAAAGCTGGTTTAGAGAGGCTGTTTTAAGTCTAGGCTGCTTTCTATATGGCCCATGATGTCAAATCAAAACTCTCTAATCTGAAATATTATAAAGAGGGATGTCAGCTTTTAGTAGCTTATACTGAAGATATGTAAACAACAGATCATTTTATAACACGAAATGGATCTGTTGGTACTCTTCTGTGAATATTTACAGGGCAAAAGACCAGAGCTATTATATTATTAATCATGCTATTTGGCAGAGGAGTACTGAAATAGTAGTGTTCCTAGGATATTCATTGGGAGAAGCCTATATAAATGAGACAAATTTCTGTCAGGAATGACACTGGAATGAATCTGCTTTGGGTGGGGAGAGACCTAGATGAGTTCTTAAGGCTGTTTTAATTCTAGATGCTATGAATGGAGTTTTGTAAACTTTTTCACTTTACCCCTGAGAAATGTTTTACCTGAACATCAGTATGCTTTTAGCCACTGTTTATATATCAACACTGTTTGATTTAACTATTTTATCTCTTGAGATACTTGCTAAAACTATCCCAGGTTCCTCTGCAAATTTTTTTAGGTGTAGGTAGATGCTGGCTAAGATTCTCAGGTGGTTACTGGAGATATACCTAGAGAAAACTGTGCCTGTTTCAGACTAGACATAAGATTGGACATCATAGTATTTCTGTGGTGTTTATGCTTGTTACCTGGTTTCAGTATAGCTCATAATCAGTTATTCCCGAAGTGACAGACAATATTTCAATTTTCCTCCAAGATGGCTAGGCTAGAAAAGAACCTTGTCTCTTAGCCCTGACTCTTCATGTATTTGGACTTTGACAGGCAATATCTGATAGTAATTTTGCTGGACTTAAAGATAGCAATATGATTGATGGCTAAGAAGACACAAGAAAAATAAGGATTTCTGTCACTGACCTTCCAGTGACTTTGTTGAAAGAGATGAGTAATAAGTCAAGCTGCACGTGTAGAGCATGTACTAAACTTATACTCTGTAGTACCTTTGAGTGAACATTTCTAGTCAATTATATGACAAGGAAATAATTTTACGGTTTTCCTTTCCTTTTGATGGGAAGGTTGCTACTTCTAGTTTTCTTATTATTGTTATAATAATTGTTAAACATTTCTGTTTAACATTTCTACAGATCTATGTTTCTCCAACAGAGTTCACAGAGATACTGAGAACTGACTCATTCTCTGTTCTGCCTTCTTTCCTCATTTTGGTTATTGTCCTACTCCATAAATGGTTTTGCTGACCAGATCCTGTGTACCCATATTTGAACTTAGTTCTTCCAGGCTAGTGAAGGAGAATCCTAGAATCGTGTCAGCACCCTTTGTGTGGTTTGCCGCTGTTCAAGTGAGCCAGTGCATCTTGCTGAATGCAGTATTCCCTGGGAAAGAGGAGTCTTGAAGTCACTCTTAGCACTGGAAAAGCTTTTAGTGCAAAGTAAAAGAATATGATAGTGCTAAAATACAAGACTTAAGAAAGCAGTTGCTGTGCTTTGTGAAGATGCAGAAAGTTAGAGCATAGCTCACCACCCAGTCATGCTGCTTGGCCTAGGTTCTGTCTTCTGCTGACCTGGTTGTCATGGTAGTCATGTGCCTCCTGGGATACTTCACACAAGTCCTAGATCTGTGATCTGGATTTTAGGACTTCTTACACATTTTATGGTTCATGGTTTATCTCGTTTATGGTTTACGGTCAGAGTCTCTCCTTATATTCTATTTTCTCAACTATGAATGTAAAAAATTAGCAGCCTTAGAATTTGGCCTTACACTTACTAAAATATTTCCTTTTTTTTTTTTTTAATGAATGAAAATACTTAATACTTCTCAAGGTTTTAAAACTATAGTATACAGCTAATAATTTATACCATATACATAATACTCCACTTTTTGTGCAAAAAGGTGAAACAATGAATGTTCTTACTACCATTTGACAAAAGCTATTTAGAGCCAAATAATCTGGGAGTTCAGTGTATCTGGAATGAAAAGTTAATAAACATAGCTTAGCGACTAACTTAAAAGAGCAGGGCTGTCATCGTTTTCTGTAGGCATCCGTGAAATAAAATAGTTTATAATATAAAGTGCATTCTGCCAAGGTGATGTTCCTGAAGCCTTTGTGTTTTCTTCAGCAAAGTTGCTGTCTTAACTACCACTGTAAGAAGATTTGAGATATGTCTCTGCTTAAGTTCTCTCAGAGGTTCAGTTTAGCATCTGTACTGCCCAGCATGTGCTGACAGAAGAGTTTAACATTGATTATATCAGCCGTAAGCACTTTTCCTCTAAATCATAATCTGAAGTGATGACTTTGCTTTCATTTATATAATAATGTATCCCCAAGAATCTCCCTTCATCCCCATCCCTTCTCTTGGGACAGATTGGTTGATGTGTGCTTGAGGGGGTGATACTGATGATACTGGGCATAAACTCCTCTAGGGTCATACCCAGGAGGAGAAAGAGGGTCAGGAATAAACAGGAAAAATTCAGACTTTGCCATAATCTGTTTGTGCTAGTTGCACTATACTCTTAGGGAAACAGTAGGAAAAGTGAGAGTCCAGGGGTGAAACAGGCAGAATTGAACAGTGATAAATTTGGGAGTTAGAAGCAGTGAGTGATGAGACTAACAGCTTCTGTTGTGAGCAGGATGAGTGAGTATCATCACCCAAGAATCATGATTTTGAAACTCATTAGGAAGCTCTGAGAGCTCAGGAATAGGAGATTGATCTCTAGTTCACTTCTTACGGGTGTTTATGGAGAAGTTAAGCTTAAAAAGAAATAATCTGTTTTGCAGTCTTGATTTCCTTTTTGCACTTTGTATAGATAGATTTAATTTTGAAACATGGACTTAAATATCCATTAGTGAAGCTATAATAAACATTAATCTGTTTATGCCTTAAGCAGCAAGTTTCCTAGAGCTATTCCTCTTGTTTCTTACTCTATACTTTTTCATGCCAATCAAATTATCAGTAAAAATAATCACAAATCCTATTAGAAGATAATTATATATATGCAACTTTAAGATAGTTTATCTCTTTGCTAACATTGTCTCCAAGATTTTTAACTGCAGTCAGTCCAGCATGCTCCTGGCTCCATTAATTATGTTTAGAAATCCTTACATAGTATTAAGACAAAGAACTCATCTTAATTATACTCCCCTGCTTCAGAAAAAAGCTATAAAATGGAGTAACTATCTGTCTTCAGATGCATTAGACTTTGTCCACTACTGACTCTAAAAGCTTCACCACTTTCATTTCATACCTGCTCAGTTCCTCAGTTGGCACAGTGAGCTCCCCAAGTGATCTTGTTTTTCGTGCATCAGTATGTGCTGGAACTGGAGTTGAAAACAGCTGAAAAAATGTGGACAAAGATGACATGAAGCAGACTGGAGGGTGGGTCAGCATAATGACATGGGACAGATACTTTCAAAATCTGTTACATGGACTCACTTCTTTCCTGGGAACATGAAGGGAACAGAGTGTAATTCTTCCAATGGAGAGTGTAAAAAATGAAGCCTTGGAAGATGTGGCACACATTGCAAGGAAACAAGCGATTATCAAGTATTTCAGCAAGGCAGTTTTCACACGTTGTTACAACACGTAAAAAATATTATAAACATGTACACATTGGTTAATTTCTATACTAATGTGTGCAATTTTATTTGTTTGCTATATGTTTGCATTTCTTCCATAGACATTGATGGAAATTAAAGGAACATTTGCAGTGAAGGAGAAAAGCTAGTCTGTGAAGCTATATCATACTGTAGCCTATTAAACTGAAGTTTGTGGAATCCACCTTGCCAATTTTAAGTGTTTAATGAAAACAGAATCAATATCTCCTCTCTAGGCAGAGCATTAACTCATTTTGGATTTAAACACCTGCATCAGGAAAAGAGTAGACAATATGTTTCTGGAAAGTTCACACCCACAGGGTTGTACTTTGTTTCTGCAGTGTGGCTAGTTAAGAAAAAGTGCTGTTCTGAAAAAGAAAGTGAGAGCAAAACCTAAAGCTTGGTGTTTTCTGTACTCAGTTTTTAAAGTAGCTTTCAAATGCTTGTGTCTGTATTGCATTTTACTTGTAATGCTATTATTTTTAAAACCCTTCCTGTACCCCCCCTGTACTCTTTCCCATGCAGGGGGAGGTCTTTTATGATTGCAAAAAAATGGGATAAAATTTTAGCTGGTTGATTTATAAACACCTGAAAAAACCCATAATTTATGTGCAAAATGCTGTAACATCCTGAACCAAAGTGGAGTCACTGGATAAATCGTTCCAAAGTGACTTAAGGTGGATAAAAGACAAGGCAGTTCTAAAGGAGAGAGAAAAGAGTGAGGAGAATAATTGTAAAACTCATGCTGCTTCTTCAGCACTAGTTCTTTCCAATTTTTGATGGTCAGTAGAAATGTTTTCTCAAGCAAAATGCCATGGGTTCTTGATTTTATGTAGACAACTTTCTATCTTACAAATCAACAAAGCAGCACTTTCCTTTTGTTTTGGGGGTTTTTTTTGTTTGTTTTTTTTTTCTTGAAGGCCGTTATTTCTTCATTCATGCTTTTTATAGCCACAGGAATCAATTCAAAGTAGGATAGCACCTCTGCTTTTCTTTCTTGTGTGTTCATGCTATGCTTCATCAAGTCAGTATGGTTGCATGCGTTGGGAGAAACTGTGAGTTGCTGGTTTTTTATAAGGTTGGCTTTTATGTCATTAAAGTGTGGTGAGTTTATAATTTTCTTCTGCATTGTAATTACATTTGTGAAAAAAAGAAGTCATTCATGCCCCATTGTTAATATCTTCTGAAAACCAATTTAATATTAACTTTTTTTTTTGTCCAGAGCTGGTTATTTGCCTCAGAATATTCCTTTGGAGATTATGAGATACCTTTCAGAGGAAAAAGATTTTCTGCCTTGGCATGCTGCTAGCCGAGCTCTTTATCCTCTAGATAAATTGCTGGACCGTACAGAAAACTACAATATCTTCAATGTAAGAGATACAGTCTTCCTCTCTTTCTTCCTCTAGTTTTTCCTTTCTTTCTTCCCCTCACTCTCTCCATCTGTCTGTCCTTCCTGCCTTTCTTCCTTTTCGTCCTTTCACCTCTTACTCCTTCCTTTCGTTGCCAAGATTAGAACTGTTCCCCAGTCAGATACTGTAAATGACCTAGGGATATTAACAATCTTCCTAATTACTCTTTATTTAAACATAGCAATTATCAAGCTTTGGTTCATTTGCATTTGAACAGTGATAACTGTTGTTTGAGGCATAGATGACTAGAAGAAGGAAAGGTAATTGTCCCTCATGTAAAATCTTATGACAAATAAACTATTTCACTTAAAAGAGCCAAAGTATTCTATTGCCAGATTTTCTCTTTTGAGGAGCCCCACAGTGATATTTAGGTGGATGCCAAAGATCAGCAAGAACAGCAAATATAGGCACAACTGAACAGAATACATGCAACTGAAGCAAAGATTTGTAGTCATTATTTCATCCCAAAATCTGTGGTGAATTCAATGCAGTTACCTTAATTAACAAGAATTAGATCACCGTTGAGTCAAAAGCCCATTCATAATTGCTTCCTAAGGGACAGCAGTAACAGCTCGCAGTAGATAATTAAGATAGACATGGCAAATATTTTAACATTTACCTGTAGCTGCACTGAAGCATGGTTTATGAAGTACACAGGATTTGACTGCAGCCAGTGACGATTACAAACTCTTGGGGGTTTTATTCACCATGAATTTTATGTAGTCTACATATTTTCAATGGCCAACATACGGTTACTTTATGTAATGTTGTAAAGCCTTCAAATGAAGGAGCTTTTTAACATACGAAATGTTTAAGGATGCTTTTTCCTTCCTAAATGTATGTTTGTTTGTGTGTGTGTGTGCAACCACAGACACCTTGCTCAGAGAGCAGAAAGTTAGAAGTGGCTGTGTGTATGTAGAAGTACATACATATATAGATATATAGATACACATAGAGATATAGATATGTGTGAGTGAATATATATATATTTATATACATACACATATATATACACAGATTCCTGATGACATGGGAAATTATTTTTCTATAGCATATACTACGGATTAATAAAGGCACATTGAAATTTTTATGAACCTACAGTGTGGGCCTACATGCAAACCAAAGACACTATGTAAAATGCTGTTGAAATAACTTGCATATTTAGTCTGTTAACTGCACAGAAAAATTCTTAGGCATCTGCCATTGCTATTTCTTTTTTAAATATGCTTGTGCAAAGGAAACACAATTTTAATAAATAAAACCAGTAAAATTCACAGCTGGGTTATGTTTTATCATTACTGATGGGAATTTTGAAAGCTGAGGTGATAGCAGAGGAAATAAAAAGTCTTTTTAGTCACAGAATAACGTATCTGCTAGAGAAAGCTGCAGTATGAATCTTCTTTTGTGTTGACATATATACATGCCTATGCATCAGTAATAATAAAATAGATGCTCTCCTATGCAGTTCTGTATATCTCAGTTCTCCTTTCCAAATTGGTGAATTCCACTGGCAAAAGATTATGCTGAATACAATGACAGTGGTTTTCTTCAAAAATAGTCAGAATAGGTAAATATGTCCTCTGTGTAAAATGTAGAAGTCACTAAAAGAGATCCTGTGCTTGTTTTGTTCTTTAAGCACACCAGGAGCCAAAACTTAAGGCATAGTGTCATTAAGTGTACAAAGGTTATTTGCAGCCATATTGTTGTGTATTCTGAAGTTAATTGACTGTACCCACATAACGTTTTTGCCATGGCTATGGCTATTAAAACAGTATTCTCTCAAAAGTGAATATGCACGGTGTAGTTAAGATTGGCCACAAAGTCAAAATTAAGATGTTGACAGTCTTGTAACTTTTCAGCCATGTATTGTAAGTTGAAAGTAGCATGTAATAACCTTTTGAAATTGATGAATTTAATAACAATAAATTGTCTTGTACTAGGCATCTAATCAAGTAGCTGTTCTACAGATTGCTTCTTACTATAGCAGTGAAGGAGGATTATAAGTGGACAAGTAGTTTTGCTAAATCTTTGGAATTGGACATTATTTGAGGGTAACAAGACAGACCAAACCTCACTAGTCAGTAGTATTTAAATTTCAAGTAAAAGGAATGATTTTTAACATTAAATATACTTTTCTTTTTCTCCTCAGGAGTATATTTTAAGACAAGTTGCATCAATGTATCTGAAGCTTGGATGGCCAACAAACAATTTAAACAAATCACTTGTTCAAGCATCGTACCAACATGAGTACTGTTATATTTCTTTTTTTATTGTTTATTTGTGGAATATTATTATATAAATACAGCCTCCTAAAATTTAATGTTATCTTTAGCATGTCAGTCATAATTCCCTAGCTCTATTGCCCTTCTGTTTTTTCTTTTCTGGGCTAGAGGGAAAGCAGAAAGATTCTGAGAAATGAATTCTTCTTTCTTAAATTGGGAAAATGTGCTTTCCTAAGACCTAACTTAATATCTGTCTACACTGGATATCTAAGAACTTGGACTCATGTGACCACAGAGATGGGGAAGAGGGCATAAGTGTGAATGAGGACTGGTTTTGATCCGTGACCTCCCTTTAGTTGTTGCAGGCATTAAGCTGACCCTGAGATTTGTAAAGCCAGATTGTCTTTGATATGTTGCCCAACTACTGGTTGCTGTCACTGGTTTAAAAAATAGCTTTTTGTAAGCATTCAAACACATTCGTTAATGCAGTTTATTGCTTTCTTTAATTTGGACAGAGAGTTGCGTCGGGAAGTCATCATGTTGGCCTGCAGCTTCGGGAACAAACACTGTCACCAGCAGGCTGCAACATTAATCTCTGATTGGATTTCTAGCAATAGGAACAGGTAAGTGGAAGTGAAATGTGTATCTCACATTGCTCCTACTGAGAGGCAGTACAGCTCTTCCTCTCCTGCCTGCCCCATCTGCAGTGCCTGCTTTTGCAAAGGTTTTTTTTTGTGGGAGGAAGCAGAGGTAGCTGGCTATCATTTAAAAATGTCTGTGGGGTTTCAGAATGGATTACTTGACTTTACATGTATGAGTGGGTGGAGAGGATCCTGCTGTCTACTCTCTGTCAGATAATTCTATGCTAGAAGATGAGAAGATGGGTTTTAAGGAGGGATTTAAAGAAAGAAAGATGAGTGAACACCATCTTGTCAGACAAAAGTGAAACCTGTGTTGGGGCAAGAGAGCAGAAGGTGCTAAAACGTTTAAAGGAGTAAGAGAGGTTAGAGACAGGAGGACTGAGAAGTAAGGAAGGAGGTGTAGCAATGTGTTGGAGGGAAATGTTACAAGGTATTTAAGGGTGAAGACTTAGAAATTCATGTGGCTCAGGAATATATGGAAAAGCTCCTATAAGGTTTCAGAGAGCAGATAATGTGATAGCTGACGCCTTGAGTATTAGCAGCACTGTAGTGTTTTGACAGCAAATATGTAAGTTAGCCTGTCCAGACACAGATTTATTCAGCTGAGGCAAGGGAACAGGGATGATGGATCATGTATGAAGTTTATCTTTTAAAGGCAAGCATGTAAGAAATATGATATTACTGAAATTTCAGATATTTAAGTATGTAGTGATCTATGGACAATGAGTACAGAGTATAGGTTAAGACCACAACTTCTTTGGAAAGAATAGTGAATTTTCTGTTTATGTGAAATATTTGCACTGTACACATTTGTACATGGCATGATGTTTTGGTTTAAAGGAGAATATTTTACTTTCAAATATAAAAGAAAAAGATAAGAGAAAAAGTCTCTCATTTTTAGTCCCAGTCTTGTATTAGCTCTGCAAAAGGATCAGATCTCTCTAGCCATACGAGCAAGCAGGATTTTTCAGAGACTTCTTGGACTAATCAGGTGTTTGTTTGCAATTAAAATATTTCTGCCTGTCTTTGTAATCTTTAAAAATCCTTTACAGGCATACCCAGTTAGATAAGGATCTGAGTGTCTTTTAAAACCGGCCATGAACTGAGCATGAAGGGAAATTATGTTTCTATAAGACTTTGAAACTCCTGGGGAAAAAAAATAGCTTGAAACTATGACTGTACATTTAAGGAAGATGTGTGTGAGGTGGAGGGTTTTCTTGTGTAAGGTGATACCAGATATATTTACTATGAAATATATACCCCAGGGTTTTACATGAATTCTTATCATAAGCAGCAACAATCAGTATGAAGCTATTCAAAGAGGCAATTAAAGAGAAAGAATCATTGAAAACAGTCTGCAAAAGTAATATACTTAGATATTCATTTGCAAAATTAGTTAATCAAACCTAGCAATACCTATTAGCATGCACAGCAGTAGATTATTGTGTTAAAAAAGCTGTCACCCTGCAAAGCTACCTGCCTGTGTCTTTCCAACAGGATTAAGAAAGGAGGCATCAGAAAAGAAAAACATGACAAAACACAAGCTTATTGCTTTACTAACAGTAGCAAGAGAGAAAAGGAATAAATTTAAGGAACTGTCTGAAGATTCATCTTAGCCTTTCAATGGGGCCATTTTTGGTAGCAGAAGATTGTGGTTGCCAGCGTATGATGAGTATTATGATAAAAGCACCACAGCAGGGCAGAGGAGAATAGCTAGTGAGTTAAAGCAATATGTTTCTCAAAGGAACTGCGCAGTTTCGAAAAATGACTGCAGCTAATAATGTAATTACAGAGTAGAGATTGACAGTCAGCTGATAAATAGGGGTGCAACTGGCAAAGAAGATAGAGACACTCTTTTATTTATTTTTTAAGATTGTAGGATTTGTTCAGTCCCGCACTCCAGAATTTACCAGCTGGTATTCTCAGAGCAGTCTCACACCCTGAATGTAACTAATATATGAGCAGAACTAATTTCCTATCTACTTATATTGAAATGACATTACAAAGACTACTAGTAATAGCAGCTCAGAAACATAAAATTGGCTTGTGTTTCACAGTAACAGCATCTGTAGTGTATGTCACTGTTCTCTCACGAATGTTCAGACCCTGCCGAATCAGACCCACAGCACCCTTAATCAGTTTAAACTTACTCAGGCTGAAACATGAACCTCTTTTTCCTGCTTTTCCACCAAGAAAACATTCTACAATCAGATTTAATTAGCATGGTGTTTGAGTCAAGCTTCTGCCTCTTTTAGCACTTCAGAGACAATAACTAGCTCGTGTACAAAGGGCAAGGAGATAAGTACAAGATATATGCAGAGAGCACATCTAACAAGTGCCATTTTTTATTCTTTCTCATCAATCAAGTGTTTTGCTAAGTTTTATGCTCTTAACAGCTGTTTGTGAATTTGCTGCAAACAGACACCTCAGAACCTGTAGGATTCCCTCAGAGCTTGTTTCCTCACCAAGAACAGGAAACTCATGTTGCTCATCTTTCTACAGACTTCTCTGACAACTGGTGAGGAAACTTGGTGACAAGCACAGAAACTCTACGTATCCTTGCCTGTTCCAGTCCTTATCAGCAGTTACTGTGAAAGTTCTTGGTTTTGCTGTTCCCTCTTCTGAAACAGCCACGTAATTGACTGATTGCAGGAAGCCTGGTTTTGGTGGGTTTGCATAGCCAGAGCAAAAAAATGGAGTTCCAGAGAGCTCAGAGATATTTTATGTACAGATATAATTTGAGTGTGGCTATGACAGTAAATATAAAAGCTAATTTGCAACCTTTCCACCCATCCCCTCCCTGAAACTTTATTCTGGAAGATGACACAAATTTTTCAAAGCAGTAGAGACTATGGAATTAGGTTTGCGTCTCAAGATTTTAATAAAATGAAAATTAAGTTAGTATTAAATTGAAATGTGATATTAAATACCACATAAATGCACAGTCAGTAAATCATGTAATGGAGGGTTTTGATTCCCTGGCAGTTACTGCAGTTAAAGTTCAAATAACTATAATAGAGAATATGCAATTAGTAATACTGAAAAAATGCTAACGTTCATAACTTTCTTTAGCCACATTTTTAATCTATGACTTTTTAGATGTTTTTTTAGAATGTGTTTTCTGTTTTACTTGTAACATTTAATTATGGCTAAAATGTCGAGTAATACAATAACATCTAACTCTGTTTTACCAGCATATGCTTACAGATGCTGTGGTTTTTAGTAATTACATTTAATCTGGTAGGTCCAGAAATTAATTACCATCTACTCTTCACAGGAAAATAGTGAAATAATGATGACATCAGACACTGTTTGTACTTTGTAATTATACGCCCTTTAGTGCAAGTAATTTGCCACTGTTCACCGAGTGAAATAATGGTCATTCTTAGCACAAGGCCAGAGGTCCTCTTTTTGTTTGCAGCATTGTTTGAAAAAGCCATCTGATTTCCAACTCTAGCGCTGGAGATTTTCTTATGGAATTAGTGAAAAAAACCCAACTTACATGTGATCTACAGCACTAGCCTCTATGCATGAAAGTGCAAGTCAGCTGAGAGGCTTTGAAGACTTGAATTTCTAAAGTGACTTAGGTGTTATAGTGCTTCATTTTTAGATGCCTGGCTCAAAGGGCAGAATCAGGCACTCAAGATTTACACTACCTACAAGGGGATTTGGGAGCCTCTAAAAATGCAGCTGGCAGCAGCCCCTGTGCTCAGTGAAGAGCCTCTTAACATGAGATTCTGAAACTCAAGTGGGTCCTCTTAGGGTCCAGCACTACAGATAGAAAGATACCTATATCAAATGAATACATAAATAGCAATCATAGAGTACGGGGTCTTCGCAAAAGATGCCTTTCAAAATCATCACTCAAGCAGGAAAAGGACTGCTCCTTTTCCAACACAGCTAGCAGAGAAGCTGCTCTTCAACACCATTTCAAACAATTGTGCAGAGATTCCAGCAGTTTCTTGTGCTTCAGTTTAGTACCTTGACCCTGTATCTGCCAATGCAGAAGGCAAGCCTGATGACCTGGCTGTGAGGTGTTTGGGACAGTATTAAGATGCTGCAACACACTTTCCTCCTCCAGCTTCAGCTCAGCCACTGGAATTTATTTCATTAGCAAGAGAAATGATACTGCTCTCCAGTCTAAAGATGAGAGAGCTTTCATCTGAGGGAAAGAGTCTTCAGTACCTGAAATACCAGAAATATTTAATATGCAAGGGGCTTTAGGTGGTATTGCTCATGACCACTTTTTCAGGGTAAAACACAATGGAAAAACAAGAAACATAACTGAGAAAGAAATTTGTTTGTACAAGAAGCAAACCAAACGCATAGGATAAGAAGCAGAAGAGACTATAAGGAGACATCTTGTTTTGCTGGTTTAGGAATTGATATATTTTAATCCTAGCAGTTGTTAAAAAAAAGTCATTATTTCTTTCTACTGAAGATCTGAGGTTACATGTCAATATACATTTTGCAAAGTTTTAATCAATGAATTTAAGTAATTTTACTTTTTTAAAATTGCTGATGTGTCCAGCTCATTTTGCTTGAAAATCTGCATTTACTTGTGACTCAATGATGGTATTAAGTCAATAATCTTCCCTCTCTTAAATTGGGATATATGCTGCTCCTGTACTGGAACAATGGAAACCCTTGAAACTTTCATGTTGATGTTCAGAAGAATAAAGAGTAGGAAACATATAACCCATGTTGAAATTTCCATTGTAGTTTGAGAACGTAAAGTTACTGGGACTCAGTCAACAACAGAATGTTGTACAAGAGAAGCTACTGCTCTCTGAAAATGAAGATGTTTGCTTCTACCTTTATTTAACTGAGCTCATCCCTGTGAAGCTTTCATGTGTGAAGAAATACATTATTCACACTCCTTAGATATAACAGCATTGTGGTTCAGCCTAAAAAATTAACAAAATTACCATTCAATGCCTGCCTGAGCTTAATAATCAGCCTTGTTAACCCCTTTAACCTTCACTGCATCTATTCTGAAAGAAAAACATGTTTCTGAGAGGATTAGAATTTTCAGACTTCCTACCTTGGATAGGTTGAGTAAATGTGTGTTTCTGAAGTTCAGGGAAGAATGCGTGGAGAGCTGCAATCTGTAAACTCCTGACAGAAGATAACAGGGCATAATATTCAAATACACACTATGATGACTCGAAGCATAACTTACCCATAGTCCTGAACATGTTTTTGCAAACATCTCTGTGGGTGCAGGCACAATTATCTTCCAGCTATTCTTACCATACATCAGCTACAGGTTGCCACGTATACATTTCTGCTGGCAAAGTCGACTGTGGATGTATGCTTGCTTGGGGCAAAGTTAAACAGGATGATGTAAATGTTAATATGTGAGAGAGCTGCTTTGAACTCAGACAGCTGATTTTGCCTTCAGCAGAAAAAGGAGTACTTGTATTCTGATTCTGTTAGTAGAACTGTGGTGATGCTATTCTTCTGCTGACATGCAGCACTGAACAGTGGGAGATGATAGTATTGCATCAGACACAGTTTTGTGGAGATATTCCTGTAAGATGTTATTGGACCTGTTGGAAGGCCCCAGGTAGTCATAGCCACTTTTAGTTTGCTCTTATTTTTAACTTCTTTAGAAATGTAATCGTTGCTATTTATTGCTTTTTTTACATGAAAACAGAGTACTTTAATTGATTGCTTTAATACCCCAAGAAAACGTAAAGTAAATGCATTTCACTAATGTCATATCACTTTGGGGTGATTTTAGTTTTAATGCAGTTTTTACTATTTCTACTATTAATCTTCTGTCACAAGCACTCTGATCAGTTTTGAGGGTTGCAGTGGGGAGTGCAGGCTGCTGTACTGCTGATAGGATTAGCCTAAATCAACACCCATTCTGTAGCCCATGGGTTAATGAAGTTTGCATTTATCTGTCTTTTAGAAAGAGAAGTAGAGACTGATGGATGACTCTGAATGCAAATACAGATATTTTAAATCTGTTCTGGTCTAATCATCCAGATTTTTCTGAGAAATCTTGGAATACTAAGGGGGAGCCATGTCACAGGACCAGTGAGAGCTTCAGACAAGCCTTGTCTTAGCTTCAGATTTTGGCAACAGTTTCAATCTAAGAAATCATTCTGGCCTGCAAGTTCTAAGGATGGCAAATCAGGTCTATTTATAAAATGAATTATTTATTAAACAGACAGGAGATAACAAATGAAAGATCTTAATCAGAGTTACTTACTGCAGAGTATAAGCTAAAAGGAACTACTAGTAGATTACAGCATGGTATAAGCCACTGCACAACATGAAGGTGCCAAGCTAGCAAAAGAAATAGTATTGATTAGGAGTCAAATATAACTTACCATCAATATGATAATAATGTTCACAGATTCCTTCAGTCAGCCTCCATGGGAGCAACTGTGAAGCAAGTATCCCTATTAATGGGAAAAACTCCACACATTTCCCTGGAATGTGTAGAAGATTTCTGCTTTGTGAGAGTTTGGTGTAGTTTTTATAGTTTGTGAAGTGAGGTGTCTGTCAGTGAGAAATCCAGCTTATCTCCCAGATCTCACATCAGCAGTAAGATGTTTATTGGCAGTTGGGAGATGCCAGACTGTTGTTAACTCCATGGTGCCAAAATAAATCACTACAAGACAGCTTGTCTTGTTTAAGTTATCTGATTGGTTAACAAGCAACAGATAAGCTCTTGTAGGGGGCAAGATGCCCTGCTACAGGCCAGAGATCACTGAAAAGAGAGTAAGACATAAACTTCCCTGTTCTGTCTGTGGATTTCAGGTCAGAATACATCTGTGTGTCATTTGCATTACAAATGAACCACTTGGTTACTAAGTAATGAAATCAGGATCTTGCTTGTCTGCAAGGTACTATTCAACTACTTCATCTAATATTTTAAAGTGTATTAATATAGATAGGGGCTTTTCCAGTGACTCCTGTTTGCCATTTCACTTCTGTCACACTGCTGTGATGGTTGGGAACATTGGTTAATTCTTTATTGTCTTAAGAAAGGTGTAAATAATGAAGTAAAAATTTTCCATCATATAATTTGAAGGACAGTGATAACCAACAAGCCAAATTTCTCAGTCGTGAACTCCGTACTTGTTTATTCAGGTCTTGTGTTTCCTCTACAAGGAATAATGATTCATGTCCATGCACCTGCCTAAGTTGGCAGTGTGCTTACTTGGCTGCACCTTTAACTACTCAGTGGAAATGCCACCAGAAAAACAATTGCAGGAGTGTATAGGAGAATGTAACATGTCTATAAACAAAACTCTCCATAGATCTGAGGGAGTAGTAAATAACAAATTACCATTCATTAATTGAAGTAATTTCAATAAAGTCTGGCTTAGGTGATAGAAAATCAAATGTTTTTCCAAACAAGCATTTTTTCTTTCCTTTTCCTCCTCCTTTATTTCTCTCTCTAATTACTTGAGATAGATAATTTTACTGCTGTGTTTCACAAGGACACAGTAGTGCTACAGTCTTGCAACAACTTAGAAATGTACTTAAGTTTAACCACCTACATAAGTACTTGTGAGAACATGGCCAAAAGGGTAATTACTTTTGTTAGTTGATTGGAAGAGACACTAGGTTTTTTGAAGGGCTTGATGCCTACCAGCTATTTTTGGAAATCATTAGCAGAAAACATGAAAAAATAAGAGTTATTTTAATTTTTTTCACACACGAGCGTCTGATAAATGTAAAAAAATAAAGCAAATCCATTCTTCTGTGTTCTCAACCCCTAGAAGTTTAATTAATGAAAAAAAATCAGGCATAGCTGTTCATGCATTTTGAAATGTTACTGGAGCTTTGCCAGCTAATGTGAGCCAATGTTGCTGAAGTGATTTAACTAATTAATAGGTTGTTACAACATTTGAGTAGAATCTTGCACTCAAGTCAATAAAACTTAAGGAGGAAGAAAACACTGTTGAGTTCCAGTTAATCAAGGACTTAGTGCTCTGAAAGACCATTGGGTCTAAATAGAGATAGGACTTAATCTTGTAAAAGATAAACTGGGCTTTATGGGGCAGCTAGTTCAGGTCATGTTTTTACCTTCTGACTTCTGTGTGTCACCACAATAAAATGACCCTATATGTTGTGATTATGTATTAGCAGCGATTAATCTGCAATCCTTAGAATTTAGATAGATTAGTCTCCAATTTTCTCATTCAGGGATTATGTCTCCGCAACTTTGCTAAACAATTGATCAGAAATAACCATATTTTTGTTACAAAAACTGTCCAGAATGGACAAAACAAGGCATATCTACTCAGAGATTAGTGCCCCAAAGAAGTATTCAACTCATCACTCAGTCATTGAAATCAGTATGGAAGAGCTGGACTGTGCTGGTTGCCTGCTCACTGGTGTGATAGGAATGGAAGGAACAATAGCAGTAACCATCACTCGAGGGGTGATGTGTTTTCTGCCTGCCTGTGTCAGACCGTGTGATACCTGGGAGCACAGGACAGGGGCTGTGCAAGCTTTGCCCCAAGACGCCTCGAGCAGCCACAGAGTTAATGTCCTCTGGATTCAGTGTGGGACAGGCAGCTGAATGTCAAGCCTATCGCAGCTCTGTGCCTCAGTTTTCAAGGGGAAGTTCTGCCCTTTGTCTTTAGACTGGGTGTGTGCTATGGCAGAGGATCATCCCCTCCTCTTTCTGCACAATGGTGCCAGCAACACGACTCCTGGAGTTTCTAATACAGAATGGGAGTATAAGATTTGAGATTGAAGTTTTTAAAAATAAACTGTGTGGTGCTTTTTGTAATAGATTCTTTATAATAGAATCTGTATTACAGATCTGCCAACCAAATACTAACACTTCATTCTTATTTCTGATCTGAACCTTTAACCTATTAAACAAGACTATAAATATAGTCATCAAGCAAAATAGGCTTAAGTTAAATGTTAAATTGTTGAAAAAATAAAGAATAATGTTTCTGAATAATTTTCTTTGTCAAATAGTACCCTAAATGGTGTTGAAACTTGTTACTTAATCAAAGAACTGTCTAAACTGTGTGCATTTACATTAAAAAAAATTAGAACACAATTTCCCCAGAAGATAAATAATTATGGTCCAATTTTATAAGTGTATCTTCAATTGTTAGAACATACTTTAAATAGGAGCAAGTATGTACCAATTAATTATAACTTAGAACATTATTCTTAGCTCATTGTAGAGCTTTATAATTCACTCTTGAAAAAAAGAAATTCCTGTAAAGGCACAGCACGATTTTAATTAATTTTTTTCTAACTGTTTAATTTTTAACTTTTTCTCCCAAAGTGTTTAATTTTTAAATGAGCTCAGCTAGCTACATATTTCATTCTCACCATCATATCTCTTAAGCAAGAAAAATAAAGTTAGATAAATTGGATCAGTATTCAAATTAAAGCCACTTAAAGTAATGCTCTCAAACATTTATTTTTATTTTTCTGAAGTATCCATCAGTCATATTAGCTCTTTAAAAATGAGAACTGATCAAGGCACAGATGAGGTTTCACATTAAAACAGGATTTGTTCTGCAGTGTTACAACCTAAGCAGTACCAAAATAATGGTAATTTTATCCATTTGATTCAGTTAATATAAGGGGCAAACATCCACATGCTGATCTAGTGCCTTGGAGCTGCAATTTTCCATGAACTTACAATACTAGAAAACCTGTAGACTGGAGAGATTTCAGATATTGAGATAATGATAAAATAAGCACCCAAAATGACTGGAGGAGTGAGAAAGCAAAAATCCCTACAAATGGACAAAATTCAATTGGAGGACTCTCTGTGAAGGCAATAGTTAAAGAGAAATTGCTTTGGGGATATTCACATTTTCATAAGCAATTTTTATTTCCACAAGAGGAACCCACCTGACCATGTTCTTGACTGCAAGGCTCTCACAGGAGTAGTTGGTGGTGTTTCATAGCTGTACATTTTGTAATTTGTGAAGGTAAGGCTTTTAAAAGCAGTATTTGTGTTTGATGTCTTGGTTTGTAGGGGCTGATTTTTTTCACATTGTTCTAATTACTTAGCTTATAGATACAGACCTAAAACCTTCCATGGAGCAGTTGATTGGATGATATTGATTAGATCTGCTGCAGCACTGCCAGTATACTACTCCTGATTTACTCTACTGGCAGTAGAGTTTTCTTAGCAAGGAAAATGGTGACATCTAGGCTATGGTCATGAGATCAGCTCCGTCATCCATTGCCTTAAGGCCTCCTTCCTTCCCAGAGATGCAAATGATCCTGTGCTTTCTGACTACACTGCTGCTAAAATGGTTGGTGTTGGCCCTTAGAATGTAAAAAATATACTGGCTGGGAAAGCCCATTGAATTGATTTGTTTTACTGTAAATTTTAAAAAATGTAAATGTCACGAGTGAGGAGTGCTGTTCATTCTGGGGTTAGACATCTACTTCTAGGCACATCTGCTGCTGTATCTCTACTAGCCAAACACAAAGGGACAGTCCTTCCAGCCCACAGTTCCTACCCGAATTAATGGGACAATCAGACAAAAAAGTATTACCTTTTCCAGATTCTTTATAGTTCCTTAGAATAACTGTTGGCTGAATCGCATATCTTGCAGTAAACCAAAGACAATATTTCTGCTATCAAAGCTCTGGAAGAGCTACATGTGCTTCTAAAAACATGATTTAGTGCTTGTGTCAAGACATAAAGTCCTTTCTTCATTGAAATCAAGCTACACTGGGTTCAATTGTTCTTCATATTCAGGTATCACATGATAGGTCAGATTTGGGGCAACAGTTTGTTTGGTCCTCTAGTGAAGATAACACCCTTTAGACCCTTTGTTTTTGTGTGTGTTCTTATAGCTGCTTTCAGTGTATTAAATCCCTTATTAAAAGTTAAAAAAACCACAAAAACCACATAAGCTAGTAAGACAGTTGTGTTTTAAGAACAAATAACTTAGTGATGCGAAAATCAGGACCGTGTCATTTAATGTTCTGTGTAGTGTATATGTATTTGGCTGCATATTTATGTTACTGTAATTGCTGACCCAAAGTTTTGAGAGAGTTGCAGGTATTAGAAATCTTTAAGCCTCATTCTCAGTTAATATAAGTAAACACAAAAGGCAGCACCTGAATATCTGCTCCTTTAATTTTGGTATGTCTTGATTTATTGTGTCTAAATATATATTCTTAATTTTCTGCAATAGAGTCAAGTTATGTTCATTTTCCTTTGCATGCAGTTTTTGAAAGAAAGATTAAGTGTGGGAAAAATAAACTGTTGATATTCATTGATAAAGAGATCAGTTGACATTTTTAACAAAGACACTCATCACAGAGTGGAAGAAAGGTCTTTTTCTATTTCAGTGTAAGAGTTTTTTTTCTGGAGAATGAATAAATGAAGAACTTTGTTCTTGACTGGGACAGCCCAGTCTGTGGTATAAGACTTTGGTGAAATCTTATAATTAAAGTATTGATGTAAACTATTTTACCCTGTTTTCTGTAAGTTGTGATACCAAATTTTACAGCAGCAATTTAATTTTTTGTCCCACTTATTACTACACAGACACTAACAGAATCTTTATGTACTTTTAGATTCTCTAAAGAGGTCTTGCATGTGAAGTTCCAGAAGAGTTTCAGCCCAGCCATTACCAAAATAAAGAGGGTGTTTTTTTCCTGAAAATCAGAAATCTATTACCATAAAAAATGTCTAGCTTTACCTGTAGGAGCACTCTTTCACTCACAAATGTTTCACCTTCTATGCTTGTGTAAGAATCATAAGCAAGGTAGGAAATTGAAAGCCCAGTGGAGACATTTTTGGAAGAAAACTGTACATATGCACATAGGTCTGATTTTGGTCATTTAACTGTACTTTGATTTGATGTTAAATGAGCAGTAATCACAATTCACAATCATCCTGTGGCACGGCTGGTTTTGTACTGGTTTAACAATGCTGAAAAAGATGAACAGATCTTTGTATTTTCTTCACTCCTGACAATATAATTTTTAAGTATCATTGTCACAGCATATCCTTTCTTGCTTGTATATTGCTATAAGAAGCTGAAGCGCTTTTCAGCACGAGCAAGGAGGAGTTTCTAAAATGATGCAAAGGACAAGAAGTGCAGATTTGGCATAGATCCCAGCAGCAGAGTGATAAGATCCCTTACTAATTTGAAGAACGTATGTTACTTGTAGGTTACGTGGCACATTATGAGTTGATGAACTAGATTACCATATTTTATAGTCTCCTGACAATATGACATCATTATGAAGAGAATGGCAAGCATGTTTACCCACTAGAAAGCCCATTAGGGTGGCCTGGAAGATGTTGGTGGCAGTAAAGAGATGCAAATGTAATTTTCAAAAAGACCCTTTACTGCTGGACAATAATTTTGAAGTCTCAAAAATGTTCCTCCTTTGTATCCAGTATCAGGAGGCTGCTTATTTACTACAATGCTATTACTGATTTCTTTTGTAGAATCCCTCTCAATGTGAGAGACATTGTCTACTGCACAGGAGTTTCACTGATGGATGAAGATGTATGGGAGTTCATTTGGATGAAATTTCATTCTACCACAGCAGTGTCCGAGAAGAAAATATTATTAGAAGCCTTAACTTGCAGTGATGACAGAAACTTGCTCAACAGGTAAAAAATGTTCTATGTTTGAATCAGTTACTAAGAATCACTTCAACATTTATAGATCATCACTTGAGCTTTAGTCTAAATGAAAGAAATTTGCTGTTCAAGCACAAGCTTACTGGCTGTTTAAACCATCTTACACTTCTGCATTAATGCATATGAAAATTGACACATAATATCTTTTCAATTCCAGATTTTCCTGTGTTCATTGGAAATGTTTAAAACCCTGTCATCATTGTTAGTATTTTTTTGTTAGCATATCCTTTATTAAAATGTCTTGACCCAGACTGGTCATGAAATCTTACAGATTTCATGGAAGTGCACATGTCATTTGCACTTAGCTTTTATTGAAATCTTTTTACATCAAGATTTTTCTGATTCATAAGTGCGTCCAGTCTTTGGAATCCTAAAAATAAACCACTGAACTCACTTGGAGACTTAAACAAACAATTTGGCAGTGATTTTTTCTCTGAGAGTTTTCTGAGGGACTGATGTTAGACAATGTGTTTGTGAAATTAAATGTTCTTTTTTCTCCCATTAGACTTTTAAATTTGTCTCTCAACTCAGAAGTTGTCCTGGATCAGGATGCAATTGATGTGATAATCCATGTAGCTCGAAATCCACATGGAAGGGACCTTGCTTGGAAGTTTTTCAGAGAAAAATGGAAAATACTAAATGCTAGGTAAAGATAAAAATTCTTAATTTATTTTAATTTTCTTATCTTGATATAATTTGTATAGGTGTGTATTTATGTAAGTTTCTGAATATAGTCCATTCTTTTTTAATCCATAAATAGAGATGTCTCTAAATGTGAAATACCTACATATGAGTCATAAATGCATTTATTCATGGATTATCACATACACACATAGAGACATTTGTGTCTTAGCAATAATTTGTATATATATTAGTGTATTGTGTCTGTGCTTATGATAATGAATTCTATCTATATGTCAAGTGCTGCAGTTCTACTTTTACATAGATAAAAAACAGCAGTTCCCAAAGGAATTTTTCTGATTTAAAGTCTGATAGAAAAAATAATCTTTTCAAAAACATTATTTTAGCTGTGGAAAAAATGCACCAAACCCTTTTTGAAACATTTCCATTTTCAAAAGGATGTTAATATAGTGTCATCCCCTTTCTTTCCACTCTGTGTTTCAGGTGAGTTTCAAGTAATAGAGGAGCAACATTTTGAATTAAAAATAGATGAACAGAAAGGAGACAAGGCTGCTCCTTACACCTGCTTCTCTTTCCATTGAACAAGTGCTACATGCTCCTACTCTAAAGCCCAGTCAACATTTTTAAATCCTTTTTGCTGAAGATTTTGATATTAATTCAATGAATGACAAATTTCTGTAATTCTTTAGGGACAGCCTGAGGGCCTGAAAGATTGCACAGCAGCTCATCTGATACTATCAGATTAAAAAGGACCACATCTTGGATGAGATTCAGGATCTTAAAGGAAGAGTTCCAAGATTTTAAGGCATCCCATGCCAGGTCACACCTTTGGTGTTGGCAGGAAAGGCATTGGAGGTCTGTTCCATTCTGGACTTGTGAGGAGCCAACTATTATACCACAGAATATTTGAAATGGTATATATAAGATGCTGTATTTAAGCAACTAAATCCCAGGGCCGGATGAATACAGGTGCAAACTTCCAATAGGTTTCACAGCATCAAAATAAGAGTCAATGAAACTCAGACACTGTGCAACTTTCCTAAAAATTCAGAAAGTTGTGCATGCTGTTTTGGATAATACTTATAGTGGGATTTTAGAAGTTCATCTGGGAAAATAAGTTTGAGCTGGAATTGGTTTTGGAAATTTATATTGCAGGAGCATACTTTCTGAAAACCATTTCCAAAAAGCTCTAAGCTTGCTGAAGAGTTCAAAAATTAAGAATTCTCTGCTTTTGGCGTGATTATTCCAGGAAGTGGACTTTTACACAGAAAGTGGATGGCAGATGTATTACCATTATGCAACCCAATGCACATAGCAAATAAATTTTCAGGTTCCTCCAGGGATTCATCCAGAGTTTAGGCATAAAGCCATCACAATCGATAATCTGTATTGCTGCAAACACATGCAGTAGTTGTGTCCTGCCTTAGCAAGTATGTTTATCTGACAACCTGGCTAACCCCTGTGATTTTAGATGTGGACGACATTAAGAAGTGTAGACAAATAGACAATATTTAGCAAACCATGCCACATGCCAAATCTTTTGGGTGTTATAACTTCACATAGAATTTGAATTGTATTTATTTCACTTGCTTGGAATGTGTTACTGTGTAATCTGAATTCCTAACAATCAGTAAGGCCTCATCAAAGACTGGTTATTGTCCCTTTTTTTTTAATGTCAAAATAACTGCTTGCCTTTTTTGCTCAGCACTGTCTTTTTGTTACCTTCATTCAGTTTGATCTCCAAACACAAGTCAGAGCCACCAAAAAGATTGTAGCAGTTGATTTTTCTGAAAGTGACAACCAGTTGGGTGTCTGTTGATCACCAAAAGATTCAATGCAGTAAAATGAAATAGTTAATGCAAGCTGTACATATGTGATATATATTGAAAATAGTGTTGTCTTGTAATCATAGATAAGAACCTTTTAAGTGAGTCTTTCAGAGAGTAGAATTCGTCTGATTAACACCTTGCCCCTTAACTGTTCAGTGAAACAGTGGCATGATAGGATGCAACCAGATAAGGAGCCAGAGGGGGTGTCTTCATCAGGAACTGTAGTGATAGAACAAGGGGGAATGGGTACAAGTAGAAAGAGAGGAAATGAGGTTAGATATTAGGAAGAAATATTTTACTGTGAGGGTGGTGAGGCACTGGAACTGGTTGCCCAGAGAGGTTGTGGATGCCCCATCCCTTGGCAGTGTTCAAAGCCATGTTGGATAAAGCCTTGAGCAACCTGGTCTAGCAGGAGGTGTCCCTGCACGTGGAGAGGTGGCGGTTGGGACTGGATGCTCTTTAAGGTCCATTCCAACCCGTTAATGTTTGATGATTCTATGATTAGGCTTCTGAGTTAAGATCACCACTCTACTACATTTTTAAAATATAAGATTTATTGTGGAATTATAGCTCAATAAGAGCATGGACTTCTTGAAGCAAGTGCCAAGGACAGCCATAAAGATGATAGGAGGGCTTGATTGCCTGATCTATGAAGACATGCTGAGAGAGTTGGGAATGTACAGCCTGGGGAAGAGAAGGCTCTGGAGAGACCTTACAGCACTTTCCAGTACCTAAAGGGCCCTTCCAGGAAAGCTGAAGAGGGACTTTTTACACAGGCATGTAGTGATAAGACAAGGGGGAATGTCTTCAAACTGAAGGAGGGCAAGTTTAGATTAGATAATAGGAAGAATTCCTTCCCTGTGAGGGTGGTGAGGTATTGCTGGATAGGGCTTTGGGCAACCTGGTCTAGTGAAAGATGTCCCTGCCCATGGCAGGGGGATTGGAACTGGATATTTAAGGTCTCTTCCAACCCCAAGCATTCTATGACTCTATGACTCAAGTATACTATGTCCCAAGGCGTCCTTTTTCTGCAATTATAATTTATTATTTAATTTGATTCAAAATTAAAATACTTTGTGTGAAACATTAATTTAATAAGGTGATATCTCAGTGGTATTTTCCATTTAATTTATTATAAAAAGTGTTGATGTTTCAGATAATAAAATTAAATAGCTGAGGGGGATTAAATTATAATGCTATTTTCTCCTACTTTTAAACACAGCATGTCAAGGAGTTAGAATTGCCACAAAATATTGTTAGTCCTTCATATTTTTACAGTATGTTTGTATTCACATTGTCCAGAACATAGTGATGATGTATAAAGTCATTTCCAAGTCAAAATTAAATGTCATTTACATAGGTGACTTAAAAATTGAGTTGCCTAACAAGTCTTTAGTAAGAAATCTGTGGGACTAAGACTGCTACAATTCTGAAAAAGAGAATTGAAAACACTATGCTTGGCTTCACCTTACCTGAGCATGCACTACCTTTTCTCGTAAAGCATTTTCATCCTGTGAGCGCATGTGTCTGTGAAAATTTAATACATAAGCTGCCTAGAAGAATTCCTTCATTCTCAAGTGCTGAATCATTTGTCAGCATTTGGGAATTTGACGGTATTAGGGAAGGCATTTATATCTGTCCAAAGTAAATGGACTATGCTGCCTCTTGAGTTTGCACAAGTGCAAAGCCATTACAAACGTGGGGCACTGGAGGCTTTACATCTGCAGAAGGAAAGGTGCAGTGGAGAGTCTGTCTCCAGAATGTTTCCAGGAAGTTCAGGCATGTAAAGTCCTGGTTCTGTAGTGCTGTTGTCTTTCCTGTGAAGGGTGAGAAGACTGACACTTGTAAGATCAAACACTTTTCCCATTTTTTCTTATGTCTCACACCTGCCAAATATTGTTTTGGAAGGTGACTTTTCTAGCATTTTTGCCAGCATAACTTCTATAGAAATTGCTGTAAATGGCTGACTTTTTACTGAGTATACATAATGGGCAGTAGTCAGCACAGGTATGCATGAATGTATCATTTTTAGTGGAAGGAATTCTGTTACTTGTTTGCACTGTGGCTGTAAGAAAAATAAAATCCCTGCAGCTGTTTTTATGAGGTTGCGTCTCTAAAGTGGATTGGTAACCTTGTCAAAAAACCCCATCAAGAGGAGCTTCCAGTTTTCCAAACAGTCAATTATGTCTGAGACTGCAATAATAAAGGGCTTTGTTAGAAAGCCTAAATGTGCTTAAAGTACCATGAAATCCATACTTCCCATAGTTTGCCTCTGGATGTCTGTATATGCCAGTGGGACTGAAATTTTGGAAAAAGAGATGTACTTGCTGAAATATCCGTGAATAATTCATTTATTAGTGGTCAGGGAGTAGAATTTTTGATACCTCTAACAGTGTTTCTCCTCACATGAGCTCAAGATGGCAAGCAATGTAAACCTGCCCTAAAACAGAATCTTCTCAAAGAAAACCTAGTTCTCTTCCCTCCCCATCTTTCTATATCTCTTGTTTTGGCTATTCTTCTCCTTCTCCTTCTTTCTCCTCTTTGAAAGAACTGTGGCTTAGATTATCTGATCATTTAAGGGTAATCAATTTGGGGTTAACAGAAGCCGAACAGAAAGCTGTGACTGTGCTAGTTCATTTCACTTTGAATTTTGAATTTTTTCTATAAATCAGTTTGTAAAAGTGGACTATGAGTTGAATTGTTGCCCCAGATGAACTTAATTTCAGTAAAGTCTATTGGTAATACTTGTACGTGTCTGACAGGAGATCTGGATTCCCTGTCTTAAAACCAGTCATGTTCAGATTAGCTAGATACTGCTTTGGACATATGTGTATATATAGGTATGGATAGCTATTTGTCAAGTGCCTTTTACTATGCTGAATGACATCTAACTTGAACAGAAGACTTGCTTCTGGTTTCCAATGGAATTATATTCTTCATGCTGGAGACTGAAAAAAACCAAGCCCCAAAACAGCAAACCACACAAACTATTCCAACATGAAATTTAAAACCTGAGGAGTGATCTGGTCAGTAGTGATGTAGGTGCTTCATTTGGGGGATTGAAAGAAACTTGTGGAAAAACAAGTGATCAGAAGGATTTGAATGGCCAGTTTCAAAGCAGCTGCCTGCCAAAGGTCCTTGCTGATTGCTGCTGAATATCCTTTAAATATTCCTTGCCCAAGCTTTCAAATTTTCATTCCATGTGGGTTCTTTGAAGATGCTACATTGTGGCTCAGGGGATTATTTTAGCAGTATTATTCTCTATCAGCGTTATTTATTTTAATTATCAGGTACTGGAACAAGAAAATTTGATTCCGTTCAGTTTTTGAGAGGCCATTTGTAATGTAGATGAGGTGGATGAATACAAAATGCAGAGAAGACTGCAGCATATCAAAAAGTCTGATTTAATGGTACAGCTTGAAGGGTTCCTCAGAATACTTCTCCATAGCTGCTGCTCTGCTTCTTCATTGGCCCCTGTATTTTGAGCTGTATTTTACAGAATCACAGGATCACAGAATAAGCTCTGTTGGAAGGGATCCACAAGGATCATTGAGTCCAAATCCCAGCCCTGCACAGGACCATTCCCAAGAATCACACCATGTGCCCTAGAGTATTATCCAGAAACTTCTTGCACTCTATCAGGCTGGTGCTGCGACCACTTCCCGCGGGAGTCTGTTCCAGTGTTCAAGCACACTCTGGGTGAAAAACCTTTTTCTGACATCCAACCTAAACCTCCCCTGACACAACTTCAGGCCGTTCCCTCAGGTCCTGTCACTGGTCACAAAAGAGAAGAGACTGGTGCCTGCCCCTCCTCTTCCCCTCATGAGGAAGTTGTAACTTCAATGAGTCTCCCTTCAGCCTTCTGTGTTCCATTAAATGGGAGGTGGTTTGGTCCTCTTCTCCTCTGGAGAACTCATCTGTGCCTGTAGTTAAGCCCATTCTGCTTAATGGCATCTGACTTAATAACTACAAATATTTCAGCCTATAAGAAAGTCTCAGTCTAGGTTTTTAGCCTGAAATACCACTACCTGATTCCAGTAATTTGGGGGATCCCTTGATCCCTTGCTTACCAAAGATTACTTTCTAATTTTCAGTTGACCTGGCTCTTGCAGTGACTCTCTGTGTATCTTGTTTTTGCCCTTGCAGGTACGGAGAAGCATTATTTATGAATTCAAAGCTTGTCAGTGGGGTCACAGAATTCCTCAATACTGAAGGAGAACTAAGAGAGGTAATTTTTTTGTTACTTTTGGCGTGTGAGGCTGTATTCATCATAAGCAGGGAGTGGGGCAGGAGCAATAGTAAGGCTGTCCAGAAACTGGTCTCTCTGCTGGAGTTGAAGCCCTGGCTGCTGGTGCAGTTGGGCAGCACAAGCATGAGGAGCAGATTGCAAAGGTACACAAGTGTGCAGAGGCGGTGTCAGGAAGGGGGATTGTGCAGGCACTTTGTGCTTGGCTGGATATGAAGATTTGTCTTCTTCTCTTGACTATTGGTTCTATCTGCTTGAAAACATCAGTGTTGAAAGTAGAAGCTGCCAGCGTGTTCTCTGTTTTCTCTTTCTTGCCGTATTTCCCGTGTGAGAAAATCTGCTAACTGCATATACTGTCCAATTGACACCACAATAATTTGTTTTAAATGCTAACCACTTCTTGTCTAGATGGGGAAGATTTCTCATTTTAACTTTACATCTGCCCTGACTGAGGTGGTTGTGCAGTTGTGCTACACCCTGTTCAGCATCTACTCAGTGCTGCTCAAAATGGATCCAATGGTTCTTTTGCAACACAATCACCATTACTTGAACTCTAAGTGCGCTCTGATCTTTTGCATCCACCCATTTCTCTACACTCATGTCTAGTGGCCTCAGGAACTTAGGAAAGAGCCACAGGTGGTTTCCTCCCCCCAGGTGGCAATCACACTTGGTCAGATTTGAATATCTGCCCTGCACAAAGAAGCCTTCTGTACTCTTAGTTTCCACCTTCATGATAGGATAGGTAAGATGCCTGGTTATACTTCCCTAAAAAAACCTGGTATTATAAACATTTTGGTATAACAAGTACAGAGATCAGGTAAAGTCTGATTTTGATAGTTTCCAGGTCCCTTGATGGGACTGTGATGGGAATGAGACAGTTGCAGAATCAGCCTTTTCAGTTTTGAGCCCAGGCACAAAGAGATGTTGCTGAAAGTCAGAATTTGGTAACCAAGGTGAATTGATGTCACTAGGAAACAAAAATTAACTAGTTATTCATAAGTGTTGGTAAAACCATCTAATTTTATACAGGTCAACATAACCTGCAATCTACTGTGCAGATTAGCCTTGCAATTCTCACTTAATAAGAACAACAATTCAAAACTCACCAGCACCACTGGGTATAATAATCCAGGTGCTGATGCTGTACTTTGAGTATACACAAGAACAGAGCAAGAGCCTTTTCAGTCTGCAGAAAAAAGATCAAAGTTTTCTCATAGGGGAAGGAGTATGTTCCAGGCATTCAGATTGTCAAATGTGTGCCCACTTGCTGTTTTGTCATTCTCTTAACACTGGAACCATCCCTTCCTTTTGTAAGAAACTGACCTGTATTATATAATCAAAAGGGATCTGCACATCAAAATAAAAGAAATGCATTGTGAAGCTTGATAAAACCAAAGGGCATCAGGGCTGCCTTCTGCCGATATTTGCATATAAACCTTAATTAGAAGCAATACTGGTGGTCCCAGTTTGGTTTCTTAAGTAGAAATAAAAGTTTAGAGCAGCCATCTACACAGTGGAGCAGTTGAGCTGCAGGAGGGAAGGAGGTAATTATATTAATGTGATCCAGCACTGACATGTCAATATCTTCCAGTGCAATGTGAAGCAATTGCATCACATCTAATTGACAGTCTGCTGTCTTAATGCATTTCCTATTAAATCTTTCTACCTTGATACTGCATTTACTTCTACAGTGATTGTGGAAGTTTGTCCTGAATGCCTGACTTATCACTGGAAATATTTCCTTTCTTTAGTTGCTGCAAATTTAACCTGTTAACTTGTATTTCCAGCTAAAGAACTTTATAAAGAGTTACGAAGGGGGAGCTGCTGTGTCTTTCTCTCGTGCCGTGGAAACAGTGGAAGCCAATGTGCGGTGGCAAAGGCTTTATAAGGAAGAACTGTTCCAGTGGCTAAGAAAATCCTTGACAAACTAATCTGTCTTTTCAGCCAACCATTGAACATGACTCACTGCAAGAGGAAGAGGAGACATTTTAAAAGTGTTCAACATGAAAATCATGAAGACAAGATCAGATTGCAGGGATAAAGGGTTTTTTTCTTTTTTTTTTCATTGTGGATTTTTCTTTTTACACTGAACTCTTGTGAAATTGTCAAGAAGATTTTCAGAAGAGAGTATCATGAATGCTTGTGAAATCCAGTCCTCAATGTACGCAACCAAACATGATATTAAGTGGTGCATGTAAATGTCAAAAAAAACCCAAACAAAAAAAATCCTTCAAAGACTATTTTGTGCATGCTTGTACTGTCCCTGCCTGTATTTTAGCATGCTTATGTATAACAGCCACATTTTGTGTGTGAGTTCCGGTTACATCAAAGTTGGGCATTATACAAAGCACAAAGACTCTACGACAATCACTATTTCAATGAACAAAAGGAAAGCAAGGAAAAGGAAATGCAGAAGGCTTCCAGCTTGGGGCAGTATGAGATGTAAAGTCAGCTTTCCCACTTGCTGCCAATTTGCGTGCCACTCAGATCGTCTCTTAATGATTACAAAGATGCCAGCTCATTTTTTGAGTTACCAGTTGTACCTGCAGTCTCCATATTCCTATCTTTAAATAAGCAGAATAGTGAGAGTGAGGCGAAGGAGAAAAGGGACAGGAGGGGGGTTAGAGAGAGAAAATGAGAAGAACATCATCATTGCATTATAATCATATACATTTGTTCACTGCTGATCAGTGAAACAGTGTAATTTCAACTGTGAATGTGTTGTGGGACAAGAGCTTTGCATTGCTATCACAGAATCCATAAACCATCTCTTCTCAGCTACTTTACAAGGCAGTGTTACTCACAATGGGTCACCTAAGTCATCCAGCCTGTGCAGTAGTAGGTTTTGTAGCTCATAGTGCACAAGTATTATAAATAAACATAGAATTCAAATGGAAATTGGGAAGAAGGGAGAATATCTTGCATGCAAAGACTTAAAATTACCCAAGAGGGCTGTCTTGTGTGTGGTAGACCAGTCTCAGTAGTGATTTATTATGATAGAAAGGTCAGATTCTCTATAGGGCAATACTTCTGCAAATATGGAATGTAGTATTTATGCCATCATAGAAAAGTGACATATGGAGAAAGTGAGGGGTGTGTATATGTGTTTATTTGTACTGAGTAATACTGAGCACACGATTTTCTTTCTGTTCATTTGTATTTCACATAGACTGTTGTTCATGAATGACGTTTTCCTTAATCATGTTTGTTTCTTCTCAATCCTTAATCTGAAAGTTAAGTGACACTGTGGAACTGTGCAATGACTATCTGCACACTGAAGCTAAATGTTGAGGATACAACTGATGGGGGCCAAATACTCTCTCATGTCTGCTCTGTTGAGGAAAAAGCCACAGTAAAACAGTTTTCACAAGTCAGATGGTGGCAGCTTCAGAGGTAGATTGTAGATGTGGGACAGTGTTTATTTATTCTGTCCCAACCTATCCCAACCATCTGACCACATCATGGCAATGTATGTTGGGAACATGTGGCCACCAAAGTAGAGAGCAGCCTTTCTATCTGGTTGTTGCCCTCACTAGGCATGGAAGTTACCAACATGCTTTATGGTTGCAGTTGCTTATCCCCAGTAAGTTGTGAATTGAAACCTTGGTGCAAAAAGAACAAAACCCAAATATCTTCAGGTATCTCCAGAGTTGTGTGGAGACAGTATTGTTTTCTCTCATTCCCAAGGTGTTCTGCTCCTCAAAAACTAGTAGACCCATCCCATAACAAAGGTGTTGTACCCACCTTGCACCTGTCATTGTGTGTCCTTTCCTGTCAGAGGGTGTTGTTTGTGGATTGGGTGCATGAAATCCTTGTGTGGGCATTTGTTCAGCTGTTTGGTGCTGTGTAGCATGTTAGCTTGACTCACATATAACCAAAAGAAGAGGGAATCCTGTGCTCTTGTACTGTTACCTCTTTGCCTTATAGAAAGCCCTAAACCTTTGTGCTATGTTGCAGTGCTAGTGAACCTACTGCCCAGAGACATTATCATGTCGAAGCTGAGTAAAATCCTCCTCCTCCTATTTTACCTACCTCACAGGGGTGTTGTGAGGCTTGACTAATGTTAGCAAAGCACTTGAATATCTTTTTATGAAAGGCATTTAAAAGTGAAAAGTATTATTTTATGCGGTTGACCAAACTCAACCTCAATGCCAATATGTAGCGGCACATTTTTAATTTCTGCTGAGAAAAATCACATGCAGACTTTTTTTTAATAATTAAAAAGCAAGCCAAATACTATTTAATACAACCTCTACCCTGTAATGAAGGCCAAAATTACGATATCCAAAGAGTGTGCAGAAAGCCAAGCCCTCAAATATGAATTGCTTGGAGGATTTCAGAGAACAGAAGAGTGTGAAATGGCCTGTTCCTTTACAATTTTATTCAATATTGTCTTTGATGACTTTTCCAGAACTACAGATTAAACCACATATCTTGCAGGATGCACATAAAAGTTTCTGGTCTTCCCACTGATAAAGGACAGGCTAACAATATATTCCAAAGTCAAAAGTTCATTCAGCCTGTGTGTTTTGCACAGTGCTCAGAAGTTTCCACTCTTGCTCATTTGAATTGAAGTTCTTGCGCATTTAGCTGGTGTTGGATGTAAATTGATATTTTAGTGGCCTTGAGCAACTGGTCTACCACAGATATCAAGCCCCAGATGTATATATTATATATATACCTATTGATGTGTTGCTTATAATTGTTGTATTCTAATAATGTTAATATTACTGCTCTAAGGTTGCACTGGCCTTTCCATTATGATTCTCTATTATTTTCTTTTTATGTTTTGTATTTTGCTGTTTCACACTGAATCAGGATTAAATTTAAATTGATTAAATCTAAAAAAAAACTATAACTCTTTTCTGCAATATTTGAACACTCTACATTTGATTATAGGTCTTTAGAAACCTCTTTTTAAGAAGTTTCACACAGCTGTGTGTTAAAGAATAGTTAATTCCTCATAGAAAGTTCTCATACAATCTGCTTAGAAAAATCTATTTATCTTATTGATTTTCTTTCTCTTTTACCTGTCCTTTTCTTCCCTTGTCCATACCTAAAGATGGTCCTCATTTATGTGGTTTGGATTGTGATTAGGAAAACAAATGCTCCATATTTTTCAGCATTTTCTAATCCAGCGTTTTACTTTGTCCTTTCTAGTAAGAGGAGATCATGCAAAATGTGAATGCAGTGTGGACATGGACCTGGATGTAATTTTGTAGAGCTCTGATGAGGGTTGAATCTCTAATCAGCCTTTGTATGACTCAGGATCCTTCGTAGTTATTAATTGATATAGCTTCCTAAATCATGTAGGAAGACATATGAATAGACATGATTCTATGCCAGCATAACAAAATAGCTATTGTATTTTTGTAAAATTGTCCACTACAAATATCTTGGCCTATTACTTTGTAGCTGGTAGAATTATTCATGTATCCACTGCTAATAGCTGTTAAAATTATAGTAGCTACTAATTGTGCAGGGCAGAACACTGTGAAAACATTCTTCTAAAATGACATGTCACTTCTGCTGTTACTGGGAGTACTTGGACATTTATTATGATAAAAAAAAACTTCATGTATTCTCAAGTGCATCTAAATTTGTGACCTTTAATTATCTTTTCAGTGAATATAGCAAGAACTCTGATACTATGTTGGAAACTGAAGGTCAATTTTGTGTAGCTTTTGGGCTGTTGTAGATATTCCACTGATCTGTAGAGTGCCAAAGGAAATATGTCCACTGATGCAGAAGGGTGCTTTCACAGCAAAGATCCTGAACCATACAATTAAATCTTTAGTAGTAAATAATAAAAAATGAAAATTATGTATGTGTATGAGGGTGTGTGGGTGTGTGTGTGCGTGTGTATGTGTGTGTGTGAAAAATCCTCCATAGAGATACTTTTCCCATAAAAAGCTAATGATTAGGATAGAATAAAGTGAGGCTAATATTTGCAGGTGAGGGTGCCTTTATTTAGATACCTGCATGATAAGGTTTTGGTTTTCTGATCATAACTGATACTGAAAACAGACTTTGAGTCAAATGTGCAACTTTCTCTTTGAGGAAAATGGCTGTGGGTTTGAAAACTGTTTATGTATATAATCAGCTTAGCACCACTCCTGCTATGAGTACTCACCATATGAGGCTGCCTGCCCTAAGCAGGATATATAGCCACAGTGTCAGTATGAGCATGAAGGAGTAAAAGGGCCATCCAGCTGTGGAGCAGCCTGAAGAGAGTCTGTTTGCCCAGCTATGGATGGAGCAGTCAGAAAACTGCTGGCTGTATCACTTGCCACTGCTCTCAGACCACCTGGGTTGGGAAAGCAGCTGGGAACCGCTGAAATGCAGAGAGGCTCCATCCAACTTTCTGTCAGCTGTATGGAAGAGACAGAATGTCCCTTTGCTGAGTGTGGGTTCTGGGTGAACTTCAGAGATGAATGTCATTGCCTTGTGCTAGCAGAAAGCAAAGGTCCAGCTAATGAACCTGCACTGCTCAGAAAAAACGTGGGCCCTGAGCTCTGTCCACTCCAACTGAAAAACACTGGCCAAAATGTTCATAAAGGTCTAGGATATTATAATGTCCCTTCTTCAGAAGTATTTTCAAACAGTCAAGTATTTAATTTTCAAGTATGAATAGGAACACAGACACTCTTTTTCTTTATGATGTTTTTGTTAATATTTGAAAGTGTACCAGGAATTTCTCAGGCACTTTTTCTAACAGGTGGTTTGGAAAGAGGTCATTACAAATTATTTGTGGTAAAAATTCTAGTAATAGTAGCAACTGTACTATACCATTAGGGAAAATAAGATGCCTGTGCAAATGTGTATGGCACCAGTGACTGGGGAGCACCCTTTTTTGCATACAAAAATGTAAAAAATTGGCCACTTTGTTTCTCATATGACTGTGAAAGGTTCTGCCTGTCTTAATTCCAGTTCTGAAACCCAGTGAAACCACTCTGACCTGAGCAAGTAGTCCATGGTGACATGAGAAATTTTGTTTTCAGTAGGAAGCCCTAGTTGGAGCAGAATTCTAAAGTATATTTTGTAGAATCTCTTAAATTTAGCTCTGTCTTGTGTCTGTGCTGACAGTGGAGAGAGATTCTGAGCTTGACCTCAGAATATGGTAGCACAGTTGAGTTTGGAATTTAAAAGACATATGGAGCCAGTTTCATTGAGATGTATTTAAGGAGAATCACCCACATGATAAGTGCTGTGAGTCAGACCAAATGTAATTTCTCAGAAGAAAAGGCATTTGTGTGTGACCAATTTGTAACTAATGAAATAAGTGCGACCTTGCCAAACAGTATTTCAGAATACTTTGCTTATTTCACATGTACCTTTTCCTAAGAATATCAAAGCAGTGTGGGTAGAGAGCAAAGGTGAGCAGCTTTGTGAGAGCAGAGGGTCCATGCTGCAGCTGGCAGCCATGAGCCAGGACGCTTTTGCTAGATTGCCCCAGCATTTTCTGGACAGCGTCACTTGGTACAGTGGGCCAGGCCAGCAGCCAAGATGCAGCTCAGTTCTTTGTGATACATTTCACTCCACTCAATATGTTGGTTTCTGTAAATTCAAAATCTGTAGCCAAACTGGTGGAGCATGTGTGGCTGCAGAGCCTTTGTTGGTGCCCAGTGAGGTAGATCCGTTGAAGTGACTGATGTGAATTCCAGCTGAGGATCTATCCCATTCCTCCCAAAACAGCCCTGGAGGTGGCGGCTCGACTGCTGTACAGGGTGTTTCACGTATTTATATCTAGGTTTCGGTAGCACATACTGGATGAAAACTGTTTTTCGTTTTCCTTTGGCTTTTCAATACTTTGTGATCAGTTCCAATGTGATAAAGCTTTATAATATTTTTGGAGAACTGTAGAATACTGTACTGTGAAGAGTGTGGCAACTACCCTCTCTTTTTCCTGCAAACAGTGGATTTCAGCAGAGATGGACTTTCCTGGACTTAGACACTCTGTGAAAAAAGAAACAACTTTGACAGTTTCTAACGGAAAAATCATTGTAATTACTGTATAACTACCCTGTACAAAGACAGCTTTATTATATGTGTAAATGTAATTTTGCTATGTTGTTAAGTTTGAGAGACAATAGGCTTTGGTGTGGGTGAGACATACAGCCTTATAAAAACAGAGATTGTAGCTCCCTCTCTGATGTTTTACTGAAAGGTGTTCAGTTCCTCTATTTTTGCAGAAGATAAATATAAACTGGTTCTCTGAAAACTAACTACGTACACATCATGACATAAATGGATCACAGTATTGAAAATAAAGGCTTGATGATACATTTCATTATTTTTCCAAAAGACTCCACATGTAATATTTTTGACACCTCAAAAAGAAGTCATCCTGCAGCTGTTAATGCTGGTTATAATGGATGAATCCCTCTGTTAATTCTGTATCAACCTTAGATTAATTCTAAATACTGTAATTAGAAGAACCTATTTTTCCATCAGTTCTCAAATCTGTACTCTCTGGAATTCAGGTTTTTGTCATGTTAGTGGTGGAACTGGTTCTGTTGAGATACAGTTCACCAGTGTTTTCACATAAATGTCTGTTTGCCAGATCAGAATGCCGTTTTCATAGAGAAAATACAGATTGCATAATACCACATTTCTCTACGTACCATGTGTACATGCATGTATAGCTTCTAGATCTATAAATTTGGGTTGAGAAAGCATTCATTGGTTATTTGTATTTATAGATCTTACTCAAACAGTTTCAACTCATCAAAACAGTTGGATGTAAGGCAGGATATAAGGCTGTGTTGACCAAGACTCAAGTACATATATAAATATGTAGGCAGTCCCACTCATGTCTGTGGGATTAATCACGCGCTTCAAATGAATGTATATTCACTGTAAACTCATGCATATGACTGAATTAGTATTTCTGGAAAGTGATTTAGGTGGAAACCTGTTTCTGCACAGGTTTGAGGTCCAGGATATGGTGATATGTTTTTGCTGAATTTAAAATCACAATTTTATATAGAGCCAACTGCTTCCCCTGCTACCCCTACCCCCCCCCCCCCCCCCCCGAAAGGCATATATTTTGCATATAGAAGGGAGATGTTTGCTGATTCTAAGTATATCAAAAATGCCACATTGAACAAGGTTTTCATTGATTGTTTGGACCATTGTAGGATTTTGGAATAAAAGCAAAATTATTCTTACAATGCTAAATAGTTAATGTAGAGCTAATCAGAAATTGAAACCATTAGCCAAATAAAATATATGAATTTCTGAGAAAAGTATTTTCTGTTACATGCCTTTAAAAATGATTACATAAATATGGGACTGCTGTGTGTTCAGACTAAATGGATTTTTTTTTTTTTTAGAAACTTGATCTTCTGTATTTTAAGCAGAACTAATCTGAATTTTGTCTCTGATAATAAAATTTTGTATAGTAATGTGTAATTCATCACTGTCTTAATTTTCTGATGTGGAGACATAGCTAAGATAAATAATGCCCACCCTTTTGATTGTGTTCCCATATCATTGAGATAACAGTTTAATAACACTGAGTAGATACATGGAGGTATTACAATGAAAACCATGCAAGAGAATGTTTTTGTTGACATGAGGAATTGTTCAAAACCTATTAAAATGCTGGGACTAGTAGAAAGCAGAGAACTACAGGAAAGTACAAAATTTGGGCTTGAAGATACTCATAAACACTTCAAGACTAGCAGGACTAAGAGTGACGTAGAGAGCAAAGTATTTTTTTTATGCATGTCTAATTATGTAAATTTTGAATAAACAAAAAGATCTTTTCATTGGTAAAAGTGATTTCAACTAGGATGCAGTTCAAATGACTTTTTAATAGAGTCCTTGAATCCAGGCTATTATTTTCCTTTTTTGAAGAACAGTTTTCAAGTAACAATGAGATGTGAAATATGTGCAATTATTTACCCATTGGATACAATCAAGTTCCCACTGAAGTCAATTGGAGCTTTGACATTGACATCACTGGGAATAAAAGCCAGCCCTGTATTTTTCAAAATACAGCTTTCAATGCCAGAATGCCTTTTTTCTTTAACAATAAAGATGTTTTCTTCTGTATTGCACATCTTAATCTGCTGAAAAGCTGAAGGGAATTTTTAAGGTTCTGATTTTGCAAAGCACAAGAGGCAGCTTTGATGCTTTGAGCCAAGGTAAGCAGAGCTGAGGCCTAAGGTTGTATGTTTATAGTATCCTGCCTTTAAAGGCTTCACTGTATTATACCAGGGCTAGAATTTTGACCATCCAACATGCATATGTCAGCAGAGTATGTAGACATACCTTTCATACCCCTTTTTTCCCTGTGTTCAGGTCTGGATCAGGAGTTCAGGGGGGGCCTAAGGAGTTGGCTTGGGGGCCATCAGAGAGCTTGCATTAAGAGGGGGATAGTGGAATGTAAGATGATGAGAGGCTGGGATGTACTGCTCCCAAAAGCGTCCTGGTCCCTCCCTTTTCTGCTACATGTCTCTCTATGAGTGTTGAATAAACTGAGGCAAAGGCATGACCACCTTGGAAGCATCCCTGGAAAGATGTGAGGAGGGAGAAATGGCACTTCCCTTGAAATCCCACTGGCAGCACATCTAATCAAACATCAGAGAGAACATGCTTGTTTCTTCCTCAGTGTGGCCATTGCAATCAGCAGCACTTCAGTCTGGCTGAGCTGCTTTCAAGTTGAATGTTTTCATACAAGAACCAAATGAAGAGCTGTTTATTTGCTCTCAACTCAGTGTCTTCAGTAAAAGCAGAACTTTAAAGGCACCCATTTTCTTTGAAAGCTCCTCAGCTGAGCTGGAGAGTGTAGGAGGAAAAGAAGCTAGAGACTTTGGCTTGTAAATTGACTTAGGAGTATTTGCTATCTTAATTATTTAGCTTTTGCTGAATAATTTTCTGCTTCCTCCTATTAATAGCAAAAATATGTCTACTTCCTTTAAGCAGCACCTTCAGCATGGAAGCCACCACTCAGAGTCCCAGTCTTATCAGACCACTCTGCTGCATATTGCTGGGAAAGTGGAAAGAAACTATTCAGTGAGCTGATGACAGTCCTGGCTTTCCTGAATGCTGAGCACAGAAAGCCAGTGTTAGGAAAACAGCATTGAGAATGACATGACTGAGGCTATCTTACAGATAGGATGGGAAAATGAGCACAAAGATATTTGTGAGAAAATTGTAATGAAGGTAAGGCTGAAATTATGTGAAGTAATGAGGGTGTGCTTGGGAATATAAAGGTTCATTATGCTAAAACTTAGTCTTTGAGTTAGCAGCCACATCTGCTGTGGCCAAAATCTAATTAAAGTTAAAAAATTCCTGAATAATTAAAAGGAGACACCCTACCAGTCATTGTTTGCTTCGTGGGGCTGATGTCAAAGTGCAGAAACTCCTCTCTGCTGTATCCAGACCATACTCTCCTCTGTGTCTGTGTCAATTTGTCCAAAGCTGACCCATTAGAATCTGGACTAATGGTGCAAGGCTCAGTGAGAGCTGCATCAGCAGGGTCTTGGTGAGACTGGCTCCTCATGGCACACTTCTCATGTGTCACCTCCTCCCCTGTCTGACATGGTCCTGTTTCTCTGCTTCTCGGGGCACAGTAGCTGTAGGGACAGCGGGGAGAGCCCAGATGTGTTTTGTAAGGTTTTACCTTTGTATCACCTTGTCTTGTAGCAGTAATGAGAGGGCTGCAGTGAAGAAGCCAGGGGCAGAAGGATCTAAGGGGCCTTGGTCTTCCATGGTGCTGACCTTCATGCCCCTGATCCACCAAAGTGCCTCACTCCCTGCTGGACTGCTAGGGCTGAACAGCAGCATTAGGGCTCAAGCCCTAGCACAGCACTTTCGTTATGTAGTGTACTGATCATAATGTTAATTACTCATTGTACAGCATTATTTTTAGCAGGCATCGTTTTGCTTATTGAACTTTTTCAGGAGTCATTTTGTCTGTTCTACTTACCATAATTTTTGACCTGCTCATTGCAGAAGGTGAGGAGAAAGAGGGGGAGGACAATAAGATGCTATTACATGACATGTCTATTACAGTAACTCATTTCATGTGGCGCAGAGCTGTTGCCAGTGATAAATGCATGTTCCTGGTACAATTATGAGATGTACCTTGAATTTTTCAACAATAAAACTGTCAAAAGGTTGCAATAGGCACAAGCACAAATGTGAATCTGGCCCTTAAAAAGATTAAATAGCTCACAAATGATTTTAAGAAATGGTATCATTTTTAGAGATCCTCTTTTAGATCCATTAACTCTTTATAGTTAATACCAATAGTGTATATTATTTCTGCTGTACAGTCATGGATGTAACACATCTTTTTCTCATCCCACTCATCTGCTTGGCTAATTGATATCTTTCAAACATATTTCTATGGAGGTTAGAGTAATGATGGAATAATAGAAGTCTTAGCACAAAATTGACATATGTTTCCATGTATATGGGCAGAAATCAGAGCAGTTCTGTCCCTTTAAAATGCCTATAATGTTTTAAGTGGTTGATATCAAAAGCAGGTTAACCCAAGCAGGTAAGTAACCCTAAAGACAGGTGTTGTTCCAAGGGTGAACATGTCAGTGTGGAAAAAAGAGGACTTTGAGAAGGGGTTTGTTCTTGATTGTTTTCTGAAGATCTGTGCAGCTATAAAGGAAGCAGAGAAAGATCCCAACCACAAAAGGTAAAGCAAGTGAGGAAAAAAAAACCAAGACAAAAAGCAAGAATTGGGACTGTGACTCTGAGAAAAGCTTACTGAGAAGGCACTTTGGACTAAATTCTGAATTAAAAGACTAAAAATTATCTACAGAGGGTTATTTCACATCAACAGGTCCAGTTTAATGATAAGCAGTATAATAATCTCCAGTGGAATCAGCAGGGTAGGAGAGAGCTGAATATTTTTGCTGGCCAAGATTAATGAAAGTCTCTCTTAATGAAACATGCACTTTAAAATATTCCTCCTCTAGTTACCATCAACTGTAAGATGTTATTTCTGCTTGAGACAGTCACAGCTAAATGTGAAGGGTTTGAGAAGCAGTAAAAGATGGAGACTTCCTTAGTGCCTTACTGTGCCTGGTTTAGACTGGGGCACCAGAAGCCTTAGTTAGGATTTCACCCAGTGTGCTCTGCAGCTGCAGATTTTTCCCTTTAGTTTTAAACCAAATTAAGCCATAAAATGTACCATGTATCCAGAGTGCTTGTACCATATTAAAATATATGAACTGCTTAGGGGAGCTCTTGCTTGAACTAAGATTAGTTCACAGAATTCAGCAGGAGATAAATGGTTGACTCAGAAATTTTTTTGTTCTTTTTAAATCTCCTTATTGTCGAATATATTTTTCAGTAACTCCTAGTTCAACCTATGAAAAATAGTCAGATGAATAAAAAACTAAGGACAAAATATCAGGATCATGGTTCATAAAAGCTCTCTCTGTGTCTGTCTTTACATAATTCATTCTTCTGTGACCTTGCCTAATATAAAAACTTCAAAGGCATGGATGGGGTTTGCATTTTGCTATTTTTGTGTGCACAATAAATTAACATGGGTAAATATTTAGTTGATATAGCTGCATGGAATTTCTATGGAGGCTAACTAATCAAAATTACACACATAATAATGGGAATATGGAAATCATATTTTTAAAGTTACTTGTGCAAAAGCAATTTCAACTTTAAAAGCATTTCACTTGCATTCAGCAATTGTTCTTTGTAATCGGGTATGAAATGGTGCTACATATTTTAAGTGTCTAAGTAATTTGTCTAGGCTTAAAAAAGGACAGAATTCTACTACTTCCTCCCTACATATATTAAACTTGCAGCTTCTGATACAGAAGCTACATTTGAGAAATTGATGCAAACAATGAGATTTGCTAAAACCAAGGGATTAAGGAAAATGAATCATGGTAATTGGCTCTACAAATTTAAGCAAGTTAAGTGCAGGTATGTACAGACAAGTGGATAAACTCGAATAAATAGAGCTGACTCACTTTCAGTTGGGTAAGATTGAGTTTGTCTTCCTAATAAGTCAGTATATTCACTTACTCTGCATTGTGCTAGCAACTTCTAATTTGCATCAGAGTTGGTGGCAGAAGAGTTGTATCCACTGGTCTGAAAGCGCTGCACGACTGGGACTTCCATGTGTCCTCAAAGTAATGATTCAATTAATGTGCTATCCAGTCCTATTTTGGCAGAGCTAGAGAGATCTGAACAGCTGAGACAAAGCAGTGCAATGTACTACTTCCAAAGAGCCTGGCTCCTACAATGTGTGTCAGACTTGCTAAATTTAGTTGTCTACTAGATAGATGCCTGCATCTGAGCTAGTTGTGGAGGATCCCTTAGTCAACATGGTGAAAAAAACCAACAAATATCATAATAAAATATGCAACTAATGCAGTAAGGTAGATAGAAATTATGAATGTAATAAATTTAGGTAATAGGATAATGTGTGTAAGAAATGTTAAGGCATAACCTGAAGTGACAGATGAACTTGTGGGAAAAACTAATTCCATTTACTGTAAATTAAATTAGTAATTGAAGACCAACTTGTGGGGTTGGACAGAACCTGAATGTAAAAAAGCAACCATCAAACTAAGGGAGCCTCAGTAGGATTTTTGTATTTTTTTTAATAGAGCTCTGTCACTTGTGTTCGATGGGAAGCAATATATCCCCATCAAAAGATGTTTGAAGATAGACACTGTCTGTTCTGACAGGTGACAATCCTCTGGAGTGGATAATTGCTGCAGAGTTGAAAAATTGATTCTTTGTTTTTATCTGATTTAAACCCAGATTTTTTTCCCACACCATTATGTGAGATACTTGCTTTTGTTCACTTAATTAGTATGTATTTAGAATTTTACTGTTTCCTGATGACATTAAGCAGGAACAGACATGGAGTAGTACTTTTGGCTAAAACTAGTGTAACTCCTGGAGTGCTCCAAGGCTGGAGTGTTGATGCAGGCACAGGGCGAGGCTCTGGTTTGCTTCATTCAAAGTGACAAACATAAGGTGGTACAATGATTTCTTTACAGTGAAGCCAAGTGGCAATAAGTTATGAACAAGGTAGCTGGAGAGAGAAAGAGAGAGAGAGAGAGAGAGAGAGAGAGAGAAAGAAAGAAAGAAAGAAAGAAAGAAAGAAAGAAAGAAAGAAAGAAAGAAAGAAAGAAAGAAAGAAAGAAAGAAAGAAAGAAAGAAAGAAAGAAAGAAAGAAAGAAAGAAAGAAAGAAAGAAAGAAAGAAAGAAAGAAAAGAAATGTAAAACAAATAGAAGAAATTCTCATGATTGTGAATAAAGGTATTGGACTTAAATGGATTAGCATGCAACTTTAATCTAGTAAAGGGAAAGGGCCCCAGACAGCTGAGTACTTTGTGAAGAAAGATATTGAGAGAGAAGTATGGAAGTGGAACAGTGCAGTGTCAATAATCTGGAAATTATGTATAAAGATAAATTTTTGTCTTTGACCTAGCAAAAAACAGCTTTAGGCTGCACAGCCTCTACACATATTTCAAACTCTTGCTTGAAACGTGGTAGACAGGTGGCAGAATAGAAATGGAACAATTATTACCTACTACTGGGCTTCAGAAAATTGGGGGTGGTAATACACAACAGTTATGTATGCTTAGGCAGCCAGAGTGTTGCCCTTTAATAACTGTGATGTTGATTAGTAGGTTGCTAAAGCAAAAATGTTGGGGAAAGACGGCATTTCTGGGGCTCTGGAGGACAATGAAAGCTACAACATTAGGTAGCCCTAATTTACCAAGTACAGGTCTTGCAAGATAAACTGAATGATTGCTCTTTTTTGGATAAAATTGCAAGATTATTTGATGAATTCAGACCAGTACTTATAATTTATTTAGATTTTAATAAAGCATTTGACATCAGCTTTCCAAATTAATTCAAATTGGCCAGGGAACAAACCTGTTCACATAGAGGGAAGTTGTCTGGAAAAGAGTTAACAAAAGATAATGAGGAGTGACAGTCCGTAAGACTTGGTTAAAATATCTAGAGGATGTCAGGGTTTGCTCAAGTTTTAATATGTTTGTTGGTGATTTCTCAGAAAAGAAGGAAGAAGCAGCCTCTTAATGAAATATACAGAGTGAGGGACTTGTTAACAATAGTGAGAATGGGGAAAATCTACGAGACCCTATGCAAAGAATTTTATAATGAACAGGAAATAAGATTCACCTCTAAATGCAGGTGAATTCTTATGGGAAAAGTCATTCACAAGCTCAGTTACTCAGTTATTCAGCAGAGTGGAGAAATCTAAATAGTATCAGAGCAACACAGTCCGGGGGAACTCTCAGAGCAAAGCAAGTACAAGTTTGCAATGAGTTGTAGTAGCAAAATGAGCAAGTACCATTATGGGATCACACTGTAAAGCATAAGATCACTGAGCAAGGAATCTTTGTCTACCAGTTTTGGTTTGACCACTAAATGGGATATAGATTTTCATTCTCAGAAAAAATTTATTAAATAGGAGTGAATTCAGGATGAGAAACAAAGTAAGTTTAGAGAGATGGTAACTGATTCCTCCAAGTAGATGTCTCAACTTATTAATGAAATTCAGTCCTTGGCAATGAGATTATGAAAATAAAATGTGTCTATGTATTTATATGTACACTGAATAGGTATAAGAAAACAGAAAATCTTAAATGAAAAACCAATCACTAAAACAGCCTATGAGTAACCTAAATGCAGTAAGTGAGAGAAAGATTTTATGACTTTATCTGAAGACAGGAAGAATCCTAATACCTATAGGAAGAGTATTTGCAATGTTATCTGCAAGTACTTTGATCATTTATGTCTTTAATATCTGGATCCTTACATCAGCTATGGTAACATGGGCCTTTAGAGGCAATAAGAAGGGTGACGAAGAAATGCCCATAGCTTAGCTGTCCCAAATTTCAAAGAATGGACAGGGTGAATCTTCCAAGAATAATGGGATGAAGGTAAACAAAAGGAATGCCAGACCCAGGTGAGTGGTCTACCTGCTCTATTGCTTCTGTTGCTCTAGTGCTTCTATTGCCTCTCCAGTCTGAAAAACATTACAAAAGGTGAATCGAAATCAATAGTGGGTCAGATTTACTGCCCAGTCACATCTTTAAATTCCTACATCTGCTGTCAGTTAGTGTCTTTTAAAGATGTTTGAAGAGCATCAGACACCTTCACTTGCTAGCTAAAAGGTGTGCAGATTGACATCTGCCACTGGAAATGGATTGTACCTACCTGCCCATGGCAGAGGTTCAGACCGTGCTGTCCTTCCTGGGAGCTGCAAGAAGCACAGGGAACAGAAGGATCTGGGCTCACTGTCCCTGCTATCAGAGCCTATGATCAATCTTAGTATAGTGATTGCCACAAGGGATAGCTTTGGGGTGAGTAAGTATTGGTAAGAAAATATAAATCTTATAATTGAATTTTAATTTATTCCCATCTTTACCTTTTTGTGTGTGTATGTGATTGTGGCTATACCTCGAAACACTTACATGACTCTGATTTCTAAACCTTAGACTCTCCCAGGAACAAATTACAGCAGTGCTTAGAAACTCACTCCATTGGTAATTGAAAGCACTTTGAGCTTCTTAAAAATGAGATCTAGATGCTTAGATAAATCTGGAGACACATTACAATATTGCCCTCTGAAAGTGTGCAAGATATTCCTGGCTTGCTGCATATTACATAACATAGCCATTAAATGCAGATTATCTTTCAAAGGAGAGGCAGAGATTAATGAGTCAAACAAAAATGATGAATTAAATGAGCCTGATCAGACACAGTTGCAAAATTAGCTAGCAAAGAGTTCTATAGAAACAAGAAATATTAGAGTTAGATTGCTCAAACAAAATTTTAAGAAGGGTGGCAATGCATATAAACATACATTATCACATTTTAGCATTCTTATTATATTCTTTTAATTTTCCTGTCAAATGCATAATGCAAAGACATTGCAGGTGTTAGTCTGCAAACAGAACTTTGGGTGAGAAAAAGGGTGACTGCTTTCTCCTAAATTGAGTATGGAGACTGCTGGATTCTGACCCTGGACTAGTTTTCTCCAGTGGGGCTGGAGACTTCAGTGGGACTCTATGCAAATCCAGAAAAATCTTCCTTTGCAGTCAGGCAGGATCAGAGCTATAAATCAAAGCCACTGATTTGCTCTGTGTCTTTAGGCAAATCATTTATCCCTAGCAGAATGCAAGTCATTTAGCCTTTGCATAATAATACTTTACCCCCAAGGGGTATTGGGAGGTCTGAGTCTTGAAAGGTGGGAAAAAGTTCAGAGAGTCTTTGGTAGAAGCTGTTTTGTGAATTCAAAGTTTTCTTGTTTTAACACTCTGTGATGGGCAAAATTATTTGCTACGTACCACTCTTAATGGCCATTTCCTGCTCACATCTGCTGAGATTTCCTTGTGTCTTGGCAAGGCTGTCACTGATGCAGCTGTTATTCAGCTGTCACTAATACTGACCTTGAAACAGAAGGGTAGCACTTCTCCAACCTCTTTATGTTCATGTAAGGTTCTCCTCAAAAGGACACACAGTGCAACCAGGGACACAACTGCTCTTGGAAGCATTTCATGGGATCCCTGGACTTCTGAGGCACATTTGCTGACACAGTGCCGTACTGTGGTCCCTCCAGTCCAGCTCACAGCCTGACTCTGCCTGGTTTTGGGGTTTTTTTTACCTCCCTTCTGTAATAGGTTTGTCAGCTTAAGGACTGCACTGTTCAAAGGGACTGAGTGGCTGGTGCTTCTTTCCATCCGCTGGTACAAACTGCTCTATTGTCCCAGTCTCACTGATTAACACAGTTAAGTTAAGCAGCAATTTAAACTTACCTGTAGTTGTTCTGTTTCAGAACTGAAGAAGGGCTTTTGTGCCTGAAATCTTAGGTATTTTCTCCAAATCCATCAGTAGGCTGAATAAAAATTGTATTTCTGCCTACCAGCTTTGTATAGCCTTATTGTGGGCATTCCTGGCTGCAATAACAGTGCCTCTGCAAAAATTTACAAACTGTATACTCAGTGAAGACTGCCAAGATGCCTTGCTGACACTACTTCAATTACCATATCATCTGATAAATGGCTGCACAGCTCAGTGAGATTCCTTCGGTGTGGGAAATCAAGACACTGGCTCCACCAGGCTGAATACAACCTCTTAACTTATTTAAATCTCTGAGATCAGTCAAATTCCCAGTGTATGTTTCTGGAACTTCATCCGTCACCATCATGATGTCTTTATCAGTTGATGCTAATGCTGCTGTTTCTACTTGAAGGCTGAGAAAAGATGTGAAAATTGATGGATAGATGAATAGCTGCTACCCTAGAGATTTCTTATTCTTAATGGAGCTGGGGCTGACAGGTATGTAGTGAGTGAACTCAACAACATCCTGTCTGTGTTTGTAATTATATTCCCCATATTTATTTTTGCAATAATTCTGTATTTGGCACTAATGTTTCAAAATATTGTTGTAAAAGATCCGTGATCTAAAACACTCTATGCAGAGTTTGAACAAAATGTAGTATCTTTTCTGAGAATGGGCAATAGAAATCACTGGAGAAAATGAAAACAATTCACATGCTTGATCACTGGCAGAGGCACTGGCCTTGGAGAATGTAACTCCAGCAAAAAAAGGAATATACAAGATCTATGTGTGGCTGTGCTGACTGCAGCACAGTTTAATTGACTGGGATGGTTGACCTTCCCAGATAACTTCTAATGTGAGGGATTTTCATTGTGCTTTACAAAGAAGATGGAGAGGACACTGAGCAATGCCTCTGGAAGAGTCAAAGCAGAGAAAAAGTGCTGTCACTGCAATTTGCATCTGCTGGCAGAGGCCTGAAAAAGAAAGTTTTAGGTGCAGGTGGATGACGCTGTGGGGGAGTTTATGCCTGGTATTCTCCGAGAGGCACAGGGCACCAAGCAGGCTGTGACAAAAGATGGAATTGAAAAGCAGCTGCTTTAGGACTGTTCTTCCTGAGGCTCTTCCTCCTCTCTCCTCCCAGCAGTTCCTGCTGTCAGGTCTGCTGGTGGCTGCTGAGCCTGTGGCTGGGTGTGCAGACAGACGAGCTGATGTCTTTTGTGGGCACAGGGTGCTCTGGGGAGCTGGGCTTGCTGCTTGCCCTGTCTGCACACTGGCTTCCCAGCCCCAGGGCTGGACACCCCTACAATTTGCCAAACACCTCAATAAAAAAGATGGTTGAGGTATATTTCTGCTGTGGAAATAGCAGTTAACCTTTCTTTTCTGGTTCAACTTAGCTAATAGTAGTTTTTTGACACTTTCCTCTGTTACTCACACAATTTTTGGCTCTGCTGATTCCCTGGAGTTAATTGGTCCCTCCAGCAATCTGAGAGACAAACCAATAAAATTTTGGGAGATACCTACGAGATCTTTGTACATTTTCCCTTAGGAAGGAGGGAGAAAAAGAAATCCAATGGCAGAGCAGCCCTTCTGGAGTTATGGTGATCTGTTTCAAGCCAGAGTGTCTTCACAAAGCAGCAATAATTTCTGTGGTTAGTGATCTCACGGGAAGAGCAGTGCTGCCTGATCAGAGAAACACTTCAAAGCACTATCAAAATTATGATAATTCCTTCATTTAAAAACTCTTTCTGGCTTCCTATCAAAGTGTATGCTTACACTGTAGCTACACAAGTGTTATTATAGATAGCTTTAAGCTAACTATGCCACTTTCGTAACAGAACAAATAAGTGGATACTTTTCTGCATTCTGCCTCGGAACCAAGGATCTTCAGACTGCTCTCAAGCAGATCTCACATGATGTTTGCAATCTTTAGCTCATATTTCTAGTATTATATAGGCTACCTTCATACTATGGTTGTTTTCAAGTTCTTAATTGATCCTTCTTGTTCCAGAGCCTCTGGGGAAGACACGTGGCTAGAAATTATTCTCCTTGAGGACTCACATACAAATATTATCATTTCAATTAATGCCATTTCTGCTTCAGGGTAAATTCAAAGATATGTTCTTGGGGTTAATCTTCAAGGACGTTCAGCCACCTTTTATGAAGAGCAGAAAGCCCTAGTCCATATTTTCCTTTTGAAAGACCAACTGAGCCCATTGGATATTTATAGCCTGCATCAACTAACATCCAGTGAAGGCCGTGGGTTGAAGTCCAAACTTCCCAAAGGACAGTAGATGTCATCATAGCTGATGACTTATTGTCTCTTCAAATAATGATATTGTGACTGCAGTCGTTAAAATGTTCCCAGTGATCGGCATTACCAGAGAGAACCAATTCACCAGAATAATATTATCTGCCTCCAAGAGTAATATTTAAGACTATTTAATCACAAGCAACACAGACAGCAATTGTCTTTTAAGCCAAGACGGCATAGTAAAAGTTAATACAGTCATTTTTCATACATTGTAAGCAGGCACATTTAGCAAAGGAAGACTGTCATTTCCTATCAAATAACTTTGATCAAGAATAATGACTTTCCTTCAAACTCCCATGTTTCTTTGGATCTCCATACTTTCTGTGGAAAGTAAGATTTTAATTATATTCTTCTTCCCTAGAGAAGGACTTTTATGAAAAGAAATTTTGAGCCTTGCAGCACTTCAGCATTATACCCTTACTTCCTATTATTAGTGTAATTAAACGAGTGGGTTTCACAGAGCCTATAGACACATTTTTGTTACACATTGCAGGGACTCCAAGAGTAAATCCTGTGGAGTTCTTTCCACAGGATCCTCAATGTATTCTCTTTTCTTCCTTTGTCCATGCAATGGGACTCTAAGAGAACAGTTTTCCAAGGGAGTGCTCTACTTGCATTTTGTTGGGCAAAACCATCATGATATTCAAAAGAATTTGTTAAGCTTGTCCTACTTATTTTCCCATGAAATTAATTGTAAATTTCTTTTTATTCTCTGGAAGCAGAGTTACACAAAACTACTATCATCTAACTTGGTGAATTCTGAGCAGCTTGCTCAATCAATATTTATGAAATGATCAGTCCTAACAATGAATTGTAGTAAAAATAAGTGGTAGGCCTAAAATGTAACATTTTTCATTACTAGAGATTTAATCAAAGAAAACAGTGAGGCAAAATAGTGAGTGGTTGATATACTGCACATGAATCATTTTAATAGTCTAATTAAGCTAAAAGTAGTAACACAGTCTTTGTCAAGCTTGTTTGCAACAAAATGCTACCATGCTGAACCTCACAAATCAAATTTCACATTTACCATCACACGGTGCAGAAGAAAGCAAATGAGATAAATTACAGCCTGAAGTGCCAAAGGAAGGCACTTGGGGGATAAACGTACCTCCATATTGTTAAAATACAGGACTGCACATTTTTTCCATCGCATTAAAAATGCACACCATAGGAGAAAAGGGTGTCAGCTGGCAGAATTGGATGTCAGGGATCAGCTACTTAAAGGAGAGACAGAATTTGTGCTGCAGTGTGCCACATTTTGAGTGGTCTGAGTCCTGACAGGAGAGAACACAAACGCAGTCAGCAGCAGTGGCAATATATTCCACTATTGATAGGATAATGGAGAAGAAGCAAAGTGTTTCAAAAGCTCAGGTAGAGGTGTGAATGCATTGCAAATATTTATCATCATGTTTTCCTAATAAAATGAGTTATCTTGGCATACAAGTAGTAAAAAGTACTTGAACCAAAGGAATGTTAAGGTTGAATTCTGGCATCTTGGCTCATAAAAAGATCCTTATATTTTGTCCATTCTACATTGTAGAAAATTGCTTACGGTAAAACAAAACTGAAGTACTGTCTCTTCAGGTTGCAGTGCTGAAAAGTTGTTCATCGCAGGGACACACAGTAAGGAGAGGAATGATGTGGTTCAGAATTACATCACATGAAGTACTTAGTGTTATGTGTGACACAGTGAGTCACTGGCTAAGGTTGACAAGTTGTCTAAGGAAGTTTAATATTAAACTTCGATTTTTATTATCACTGTGTTTTATGAAGTTTCTTAGAGCACTTAGAGTTTATTATTTTGCAAACAGGGACAATAAGGAAAGTATATTTGAATTAGTCATCTGGACTTTTCATAGTTAAAGAAGAAAAACACAGAGTTGTTCATCTCAGTGTAATGTGGATACCTAAATTAAGTCAGGTGGAAATATATGGTATATATTACCTGTGAGAAAGACTAGATATTCAGAAAGGTACAGAACAAATGAATATCGGTGTATGAGGGAAGATGAGTATCAATTACAACATCTGAAGTGTTCAGAATATTATTGAATCTTACCTTGATGATTCATAACATTATATAATCATAATGGACTTCATGATTTTTATGTCTATGTCACCATTTATGTATACAAAATCTTTTGACATTGGGTGGTATTAAACCAGTATGGAGACATTATAGAGGGCAGAAAAATCACATTTATGTTCAAACAACTGCAATATTGTTTATTAGCCTAACCTACAAATTACTCAAAATTTTTATTATTAACTGTTTTCAAACTAAACCCCAAGTTCCATTTACCCTCAGTTAAGCACTTGAAACGAGACATACAAAATGTCAGTGACTTTTTTCTTAACTGCTGGTCATTTCAAGTAGTAACATAAGTAGTGTTAGCCTTTTATATGGTTAGGAATGAGATTGTTCTGAATCTTCAAGGAACAGCAATGCACATAGTCAGAAATTACCTCCACAATTCACTCTGGATTTGCTCCCTCACTCTCTCTGTGTCAGAAGGTGCTCTAATTCACCACCAGGAACAATCTCCATGACATAGTTCCCTGGATGAGGGCATAGAGGAGACGAGGTCCTGAGCCCCTTTGGAGCTTTCTCATAAAGGATTCTGGAGGAAATAAATGATGTCAAGGTCTGAAGTGACTTTTCCATGACCGCTATTAATTTTTCCAGAGATTTTACCTCTGAGGGCAACGACTCAGTTCCTGAAACTGCTGGTATTTGAGAGCTATGTAGAAAATCCCCACCTTTCTTCACATCAGCCATCTTCTGTGGTTGTTTTAAAACACCTGTGTGGGAGATAACTCAGTCAACAGTTCAGCTTGGTTTCCCAGAAACCTTCACATCTTAGATGATGGAGTATAGACACCTTCTACCCCTCAGCTGTGTCCACACTGCTAAAAGAATTATTTCCAGGGAATGGTGCCTAGCTTCCTGCCAAACCATACCTATTTTTATATTCATTCTCATTGTTCTATAGACTGGGTTCATGTCTCCTTTGGGCTCTGGGTGGCATGCTTATGGCTCCAGGAAATAACTGCTTGCTTGCTTTGTTCATTTTCTTCTCTTCAAGGAAAACATCTGGAATAATGCAAGGGTTTTGTTCCAGCCCGCCAGGCTGCTCTCATTTTCTTTTCTGTCAGACTGCCATAAGTGTACTATGGGCCCTAGGACATGGCAGGGAGATGCAGGAGGAGTTTGAGGGGTACAAGGCTTTTTGAGCTGGTTTTTGAGGGCTGAGATAGCCAGAGCTGGCTGATCGTGCTTATGAACTGAGGGTTATATCCCAAGCTGGCTTCTGTTCCCAAGTCACATCACTTCAAAGAAAGAGTGACCTAAGGCACAGAGATACAGTTTGTGCAAGATCAGGAGGGCTGGACCTGGGAGGGAGCTGGGGAGGTAAATTGCCTGACAGCTCTGTAACTTTGGGCAAGGAGAAAAATGCACAAAAAGGCCAATAATTATGATAACAATTAAAGTGGATGGTTCAGAAGGACAACAGAGGATTACAGCTATAATGACAAATTATATCATCAAAGTAAGATAAATGGTATGAATTTTTGCTATGATTTTAAGCAGGATGGCACAGCAAAAGGTATGGTCTTTCTTATAGCATTAGAACTATGCAAAATAATTTTATAAAGACTCCATGCACTTACTTTGGAAAAGACTGACATAATACAGAAAAAATGCTACAAGTTTTGGCAAGTGGTTCTTTCTAGTTTTCGAGTGATTTTTTTTTGTTTGTTTGTTTGTTTGTTTGTATGGTTTTTCTTTGGTTTGGTTTTTGGGGTTTTTTGGGGGAGGTTGGGTTTGTTCATTCATTTGTTTGCCTTGTTTTGTTTTGTTTTTTTAAATAATATATAGTAGTTGAATGCATTCTAAGAATATGGGATGCAATGGCACCATTAAACATGAAAAAGCTCACTGATGTATTTATTCAGTTGTAGTGCACATACTGCAGAGGGATGGAGGATAGCTCTATTGTTTCTTTTCTGTATGAGGCAGTTACTTTTTCCTTTCTGTACAGTGCAAGTCACAGCAGCTTGCCAGTCCTCACTGAAGAGTTTTGGAAATTACTAGAATGTCAATATTTACTTCTTTTCTACCAATATATAGCAAAGCCAAGATCTCCTTGTATATAAGTGTATGCATGTGTGTATGTCAAGCAAATACTCCACAGAGTATAAGGGCTAATCAGCTTGAGAGTTTAAATTTAATATAATTTCCTAAGAGAGCAAACACTGCAAATAAAATGTTTATGCAGAAGATGAACTCAATCTCATCTTAAATAGAAAAAAATCCTGGGATATACAAATATATAGAATAAGACAGTGACTTTCCCAAAGGATATGTGAAAGGGAAAGACAGAAATACAGATTAGCCAGTGTTTGTAACTGTATTAGTGTGAGTAAGTATTCCTTTGTGTATTAATGGGAGGTTAAGACCAATGCTCTTAGAGATACAATCATATTTCCCCTGCAGAATGAGAAATTATGACTGCAGTGCTTTAATTTGATACCCTCAGGAGGTGTAAATATGAGTCCTCTTAGATCAGAAAATCTTAGCATGAGTGGTGCTACACTGGTAGGAGAAAAGAGGAGGAGATAAAGCAGGGAGAGGAGGGCTATGTGCTTAATTTTAATGAAATTATAAATGTTGCATTAGACAAGGTAGTCATGATGAGAAAGCCCAATGTAATTTTTAAAAGCTTTCCAAACTTTTTGGACACAGACTTTGATTTTTAATGAAAATATTATGCATGCTACAGTGTTGTATTTTATGGATTCAGTATACCTTTAGATAGGGTAGCATTCTCAATTAAAAATTTTCATGTTAAAAAGAATCTAGACACCCTGTTTCTTCCTGTCCTATTATTTTCCTTTAAAAAAAAAATTATATCATCAAACATATATATTTTTCATATTTTCACTTTCTAGTCTTGAAACAGTATTATGGATGTCTTCAGCAATTTCTTTGCAAATATACTTTTAAGAGAGTCTTTGTACTTAATGCTTATTCCAGACCTCACTAAAGTAATTGTCATGAGTCCCACTGATTTTGCTGGATTTTAGATCTTGAATGATCTTGGAAGAGTGCTGTAGTATGAATGTCTTAAGACATACACTGTACAACTTCTCTAGCCTGCAGATATACAACAGGATCACACAGACATGCCATGGCAATTGAGGAGCCTGAAGCAGAATAACAAATAAATCAATTTGAAATTGTAAGCTGAATAGTACACGTTGTCCTGAGCAAGCAGAAAGTTTAAAAGGATGTGTTTAAAAAGTGACTTTAAAAAAATACTGTGGTCTGTGTGTTTGTATATATATATGTATCACGCTTATGATATGTGATTTGGACTTAGATAACTCCCAAGCCTGCACCAATCCTCTGCATATCAGATTGAAAGGACCCTATAATTTTAGATGAATTCTCTTTTTTTCTGATAAAAGTATATTTTACTAAAACAACATATTTTGAAATAGTGTCTGACTACTTTGCTGTGAAGCACAGCAGGGAGAGGGTGATATTTCATAGCCATGTCTCTTAAAATTATGAAAGACATAAAAAAAGGAGTTTGGACCCTAAAATGGTGATGGATCTGATAATCACTTTGGCTTTGGGCACAGAAGTTCTGCACAGTACACCGCTACTGCCCAGTAGGTGCCCAGAACCTCCCCTGTCCATGTGATGATATTTGCTCGCTTCTGTGCTCCCCTTTGGCTGACAACATCCATGTAGGGAATTCTCACCAAGTAACCAGTGTGTTCTGAGTTAACACCTTTCCTGCCCCCAGTTCCGTGCAGCTCTATTGGCCTGCAGTGTATCTACAAGGATGAGAGCTGTCTGAAGGGCTTTAGGAATCCTGGGGCTGTCCCTGCTCCTGCTGTTCCAGCTCTTTTTCTTCCAACCACGGTAGCCTTGCAACTCTGTTAGGCATGCCAGCACCCTCCTCCCCTTGGACTAGCTCAGTTTCACTTCTCTCTCAACCACGTCAGTGGCACCACAAGCTCTGGTGGGCAGAAGCCAGGGAGCCAGGGAGCCAGAGAGCCACGAGTGCTGTTCTGCCCTTCCTTAGCCAAGTGGAAAGCCAGGAGCCCTGAACGGCTCTGTTTTGACGAGAGCACAGCAGACGGTGATGCAGTCCCTTTGCCAAGTTGCTCTTGCCTGAAGCGCCAGCTGACTTGCCAAACTTCATCTGGGTTTTTTTCTGCATCCTACCTTTTCCTCTGAAGCAAGCTTTTTGGTAGAGGTGGGAGCATAATTCAGAAACTGTAGTCCCTAGGGATAAGTAATAATAAAGAGGGGAGAGAAGGGGAGACAGAGAATGTGTCTATGGAAGGCAGACAGCTCAGCTATTCCCATCTTCAGATTAGATGTCACTTATGTCTCATGCTTGAGCATTTTTCCAGACTGATCGGACGTGGGGATGATGTCTGAAGAATAAGGATAGGGGTACACAGCACAAGACACGTCCAGGATTTGGGTCTGGCAACACTTTGGCAAAATGACTGTAAACACAGCTCTTCAATGGTCACTGCAATATATAATTTGAGAAAAAGTAGAAAAGAGAGAGAATTAATTCATCGTACAGTGGAGCAGAAAACTCACATCTGTCCTTTATACAAGCCAGTACACCCCATTTATTAATGCTGTTCTCTGCACTGATGGGTCTAGGCAATTAACTTCCCTTGACTGGCTTCCCTAGTGTGAGGAAGGAGACAGTATGTTTATCTTGGGAACATATTGATTTCTTTTTTAAAATTCTCAAGTAAATTGTGTAATTTTCAATATGTTAGAGACTGGAAGATAAATGCCTGGTCACTTGCAATAATTAAGGGATGAACTTAATCCTCTAAATTCTGGGCTGAAATACCCCTTAAAATGGAAAGAAGCAAAAGGCAATTCTGGGTAAATCGAGATATGTTTTTTTCAGTCTACAAATTAAGGTCTAGTTTCAAAACTCCAGGCAGTTCTGTACCCCAGAAAAATGCATAAAAATTAGCCCTTCACATGTGCAAGCATTAAGAGCATCAGATTTTCTGAGATAAGGCCGCCCATGTGCAGCACTCATCCGAGATTAAAATCCACTAGCCCTAGGGCACCTATTTGTAAAAAAGATATTTAGGTTATTTCAGTGCCCATTCTTTGTGCTTTGATGTGGAAAAATATGTAACACTAGCTTTTATGTAACGCTCATGCCTTCGACTTGTTAACTCTCCTTCCTCCCTCCTCAAGTCTCTCAGTCTTACTCGTGTCTGCTTTAGTCTAAGCTGAAAGGGAAGAAAGGGTTCCAAAATTAAGGACTGTCTAAAACTTCAAAGCAAACGGCTGTGCTTGATACAAGAAAACCAGATGATTAAGGTGCGTTATTACTTCCAACATTTTAGAAAGATTTGGCCTGTTTACTGTGAGCCTCCTTATCCAAATTTTATTTACCCTGATGTTTTTTGCTTTGAACAGATGGTGAATCAACCTTCTGGGTCTAAGGCTGGCTGGGCTTTTTCAAAAAGATTAAAAATAATAAATAAAAGGATGTATAAAGTGCATCCTCTCAGTGAGGCCGTATGAGGAAATACAAAACACGGAGCATGGCTAAGATCAAATGTAGAGAAGTGGAAGCTGCATCTGTTGGGAGAAGGAGACAGCCAAGGTGAAACCTGGCACGTTCTCATGTACAGCAGGCCCAGCTCTGCCAGCCATCCTGACTCTGGTGGTGCCTTACCCTGCACTTTGCCTCTGGAGCGGGAGCCTGAGGCTTGCCAGCAGCCCTGAAATGGCGTGGCCCTTCTGCCAGGCTGGGGGAGCCAGGCTGAGCCGTGCGGGAACACACAACTTGCAGCATGCGTGTCCAGCCCTTCTGGCTTTAATCAAATTCAGGTGGCATTTCTTTTCTCAAGAGCTACTCTGGGCCTTGCAATATCAAGCTCGGGAAATCTGAATTCCAAATACCATTTTAATGAGCCTCACATGAAAGAGGTAATTTAGGATGAAAGTCAGGAGGAAGTGTTGTTCTAGAGGCTAAGATCAGCAGCACGGAGTGGAAGGTCAGGCTGATGGAAACGGCAATAACAGTAAAAAAATGGACACAATAGCAAAGAAATCATAAATCAAATGGAGTCTCATAAAACAAATATTAGGCCAACAAATGAGAATGCCTGAATATAAAACATCAGGAAGAAATGACCTCTGAGGAAAATGCCATGAAGATGTGAAATAAAACACAGGAGAATTAGCAGGAAGCAAAGACTGGCTAAACCAAAGGAAGAATAGAAGGAGAAAACTCAGGCATGGAAATTACCATATCTAGAAAAAGGGAAAAATGCATTTAGAGGGAGGCAGCTAAAACTAGGTGTGTATTTAAAAGCTCGTTAGTGGTGGGGGGATGCCCTGGCAGGTCCTGGCAGCAGAGAGCCCCTGCAGGGTCCTGCTCTGTGGTGCTACCAGCCACAGACCTTGCTGCACCCAGGAGAGGTGCTGGCCCTAGACCCTGTGCTTTTTCCAGGCAGCTCCTGCCGTCTAAGCTCTGTGGAATCTGGCTGGAGTTTAAAGCCAAAGTGCTGTTAACAATCCACTGGGGTGAATGTTTCCACTGGCAGAGAACCACTGGCAATGAATCAAGCAGCCAGTGAATGAAAAATAAGTACAGCCAGACATCTGATAACAAAAATATTGTCAGAGAAAATCTCCAGCTCATTCAGAGCTGTCTGTTGTTGTGCTTGAGGTATCTCTGTGTTTCGGGAGCTGGGCATAAAGCAGAAAACAAGACACACTGCTTCACTAAAGTGTAAATACACCATGGATTTTGATCTATTTCAACAAAACTGCTTTTTTTTTTTTTTTTTTGGGAAAATTTTCAATAATCCCCAGGAAGTGCTAGTGAAAACCAGAACTGGATACTGTCAAACACAGGACACTTCTCTGAGCAAGGCAAGGGGTAAATATCTGTTCTGCTTCTTAACTCTGGAGGTGATATGATTTGAGATTTTGCCTTCTCAGGTGGGTACCTTTACTATTGGGTCAAAAATTAACACTCAGAAAATTTCTGGTGGATCCAGTTCTGGCATTTTAGGAAGCTGCTGCCCACAGTTGCCTGTTCTGTCTCTCTGCCAAAGGTTGCTGGTATTAAGACATCAAGCTATGAGCTCCAGTGGCCAAAGTATGGGTTCAGTTTAATCAAGCCTGATTTGTAATCCCCAGTGAAGTGTCGAGTTAAGCAGTGATTAAGATGGTGTTAAACCACCTCAGCTATTAGCTTCATTGCAAGTGAGGCAGAGCTTTCACCTAGTTCTTGACCTAATGCATATTTTAAGTAATTTAAATCCATATAAAATGGAATAGCACCAACAGAATATATGGAATAACCTTTGCAAATAGTTATCTTGAAAGAGTTTCATATAAGTATCTTGTAGTATGTGAACTATATTCACAGGGCACTCACATTAATATATGACAGCCTTGTGCAAATCTCTGCAAAAAGCCACTGAACCCAAGAAGACAAACATTGAATTTTCACACCTGCATTGTAACAGTGGATATTGACAGCACCAGTATTATAAACAATTTGCAAAAAAAATTAAAATTTAAAAAAGATTTCTCAGTTCCTTCCTGATTCATGGCAGAGAAAAATGCTTAAAGTGACAGAAATATCCCCTGGATGCAAATGCATTAATGTTTCAGGACTGGGCTAGTATCCTATTATAGATAGCCATCCTACCGATAATCAAATTGGTTTTGTAGTGCATTTGGTTTGTTTTTTATTCTTACATACAGATATTGCAGAAAACCTTTCCTTCTTCTGGTTGTTACTTTCCGTCCATTTTTTTTGTGCTTTGTTTCTATTTATTTCATGTTTTCCTTCTTTTACCAATCAGTTGCTTTCTTTTCTCTTCAGTCATTTTTCTTCCTTCTGTTCTCCTTTCAGCAACTTTTCTTTCTTCTTTGCAGTGATTCCCTTTCATCAAAAGAGAAATCTGGAAGAAAAATGGTTGAAGAATATTTTCTCTGCCCTACCAAAGGAGACTTGCTGACATAGTGAGTCATCTCTCAAAGGGACAGAATTGGGCTCCTGAGATGCCTGTTCTGACTATGCCAGCTCTGCTTTTCTTTTGCTATTATATGCTGTTACATTATATGCTTTTCTTCCAAGCAGCCTTGGTGTTAAGATTCATCTTTCCCTGTTCTGCTAATCTTCTGTAACACCTTCTTAATGACTTTAAAATGTCCATCCAGTTTGTCCAGGTGCGATGTGAGGGCCCCCTCAGCCAGGAGGTATCACCTCTGGATCTGATGGTATAGATGCCCAGAGAAGACAGCTGATGGGATAACTGCCCAATTCCAGCATGGATGAATCCACAGCTGTGCTATTTCTTCTGATTGTGGATTCTTTAAATAAACAAAGAATAAACTAAACAGTTGGTACTTTAGAGCAAATCCAAATAAAACCACGGAAGATTCAGAATACAGAACTGGGATGAAAACGGAAGATAAATGCCTTCACTAGTGAATAAAATGGAAAATAATTGTCTTCTTGCACTTGTCCACTCAAACATATCTAGAGGAATAAGTTGTAGTAAAGACATAAAATTGGTTGAAAAATTGCAGAATACTCTTTTTTAGTTTGCCTGAGTCAAATGACTTGTAAGGGATTGGTTTGTGTTGTCTTCTTTTCTTTTGTGTAAATTTGTTTAATTTTTCTTTCTATTAATAACAACTGGAGGGAAAAGAAAATATTGCCATAGCAAATGTATAGAAGCTCTAATCAGTTCAAGGATCACTAGTTTTTATTTCTTTTTTTGGATTTAAATATTTCAGCAATTATTCAACGTGTATGCAGTGCTGTTGCTGCCCGTCTCAACTACATGTTCTTGCAAACACAGGACCGTGAAACACAGATCAATATCACAGAGAGGCTATAATCAACATGCAGATTAATGAACAGAATTGCATGCACCAGGGAACAGTAGAAGAGAGACTAGCTGTGCAATTTAATTGCTGAGTTGCTACTAAATCTCTGCTTTCTATCAATCTCTCTTCATTATAGCTATTGATGCATAGCAGACATAGTTATTCAGAGCTGCTGGGGTTCAAGTGAATTGCAGACCTTAATGAAAAAAAGTTAGGATTATTTTCTACCTCTGAGTCTGTGACAAGATCCAAGAGATTATTCCCATTTTTCTCCTTGAGTAAGATCTTTTGGTAATCCTTTTGTTTACTAAAACTAGTAAAGCAAACGAATAGTTAAGTAGAAGATTCCCAAAACAATTTTAAGTCTATCTGTTCCAATGTGCTTTTGAATGACAATTCCAACTTTTCATTAGTTCAATTAAGTAAAGTGCTATAGAAAATTGGTATAGTATAGTGGTGGAAATGACCTCTAGTTACGTGTTATTTATCTTAGCTACCTGTAATGAAAGCTTGTTAGCTCCATCAAACTGTCTTTTTAATGCTTTCTTTGGAGCTTTTTACAGACATATGGTTCAGCAGTTCCTGAAGAGGCTGTTCTTCACTTTCACAGGTTCCACTTGGGGGGCAGTTTCTCACAATGCTCATCCTTAAATTTCCTGCTGCTTCATATAATTTCTGCTCTTCCCCATCTTTATTCACATCCCTGAGTTTTTTTTTTTAATCTTGTTCCTTTGTAGTTATGCCCTTTCATGTAGATACCTTATTAAAAACTTCTCTCTTTTCTTTTCCTTTTTTAAAATTTTTTAAATTATTTTTTTATAAAGCTGAGTACCTTGCTTTCTCCTATTGGCATTACAGCACTATTAGTTAATTCTTCTCCATTCTCATACAATTTTTTTCTCCTCAGCTAATCCCTGTAGAAACATGATTTTTAATTACAGCTCTCTAAATTCTCCCTTAGCACCTGAAGGAAAACCAAAGCCCCAGGATGTGATCCTCTAGCTTATTCAACAGAAAATTGCATTGAATTTTTGATGGCCATTATTACTTATTACAAACTCATCTGCAGTTGTATGTTTACATAGCAATTTCTCAGCTCACATGTAGTTTGAAGGTTTTTAACTGATTGTTTTCCAATCCTCTTCTGTGTTGACTCTCAGTATTTTTATTAATCTTTGCCAGTTTAAAAAAAAAAATTCTTTCTGGCCCAATTTCACTGAATTTTTTGGCACTGAATTTTTAAGGAGGCTGTATGTAATACATGCAGGGTGACTATGATTTTACTATTTTCAACATAATTCCCCAAGTTCTCTATGACCCAACATTAGAAATCCAAATGTGGAGTCTCTGCTAATTCATTGTCTGCTCTTTTCTTTCAAATTCATAGACAATCAATCAAATACACACGGCTTTTACTCGTTGTTTGTTTTATCACATTGTGAAACATCCCCAACTCATTTATATAAAACTTATACTGAAAGTACACATCAATATAAAACTTTTATTGAATCTTTAAACAAAGTCATTTGCCATCTTTTGTTCTTTGCTATTGGGTGTCTTATGTCCTGTTTAAAGATGTAAGAGGACACTTTTTCTCTCCTCTCACAGGGTTCCTGACTGGCTTTCTTCCTGGCACTATTTCTGCATCAATGAATGGACTCTTATCAATATGCCTATTCCTTTGCTAACAGGCTGACGATTAACATAGAGAGGATTGCCTGAGAAGATCTAGCTTTTATTTTCACTTTCAAGGTCACTTGGGTAATCTGAGAATCTTTTTTACCTCTCCCCCATCACAGGTTTGCATACGAGTGGAAATTCCCCAGCACTCTTCCGACCAATCTTTGACCTTTTTGTCACAACTCCTGTCCTGGCACCCGCAAGGCAACAGGCCATCCTGCTCTCTCAAACTGGGTCACAGATGGCCCAAGCCACACTCTTCACTTACTCACTGAAAGAACATCCATGAGATAAATTAGAACAGATGTACAGCAACTTCTTCTTTTGGCATTTACACCACCCCCTGGTCTAATTAATCCTGACATTGTGACCATCATAATATGAACTGCAGCAAAGGAATGAAAAAGCAGACTGCACTCTTGATGGCAAATATGCTTATTTTCCCTTCCAGTGAGACATGATTTTATGTTCCTTTTTCTGTGAGACAAGTTCTTATTTTCTCCTGCTATCTCTAGTCTTATAACGAGACAAAACACTATGAAGCCCTTACACTGATGTTTGTTTCAATTCCCATGGATGGAAAGCAGACGAATTTAAGAAAAAAACTTGTCTACTTTCACTCATGTCTTCTGATGCAGTATTTCATATCAAAATTCTTATTTGTTTTTCTGGTAATAAGGTACTGTGCTAACAATTTTGGGTACCTGTTAATAATATATGTGGCAGTTATATATATTTTATACTAAAGACTGTCCTAAAAGCTACATCCTTAAAGGTAATAACCTGCTCAATAAAACACTTTCTTGAATTATTTATACTTATTTGGAACAACAAAATCAACCATCTTTTTATAAGGTCAGGCAAACAAGAGCCATTAATAATGTACTAACATATCTTGGGACTAAGGTGGCTTAATATTTATTTTTTTAATCACATAGGTAAGACAGTTTGCTGCAATATAACTAACCAAGCAAGACCTGTCTATAAAGCATTCTAATGTGACTGCATAGGTTAATAGAAAATTACTAAAAAGATAATGTCTGAGAATGATCTCACATACAGGGAAAATGGAAAAGATTTTTGCAAAAACTCATCTCTTTCTGTGAAAATTTTAAAAATAAGTAACACTGACAAAAATGTTATTTTGAAAAATTTACAAAACTGTATTAACCTTTTAAGTCAACAGTGATAATGAATGTCATGAGACTGAAAAAAAATTAGAAACCTGTCAGAAACCAAGCCCCATACATGATGAGAAGTCTCATTTAAATAGATATTACCAAATGTAATAACCCTGATTCTTCATTGTCTAAGACTCCTTTTCTTTGCCTGTAAAGACAGTGCAAATTTCTATCATGAAATTATGGGGTTTTCACACAGTCTATGCCATATATTCTTTGTTGCTGTTTATAAAATCCCCTAAGAAGAGGGTATCATTCTGGAGAAATTCTGTGTGACCTGCCTGGTCTTCAGCAACCTTCAGGCCGCTTGCAGAATCAAACTCTTCAAGGTCTTTTCTTTTAGTTGTATCTGGACAGTACAATAAATTGCATCATTGGAAAAGTTCCATGGAAACAAGGTGGTAGCAGCTTTATATGAATTCAAACCTGTCCTTTCTCTGTCTGCTTTGGCTCTGTGTTTTGAAGAACTCTGGAGACAGCATCAGCCAAAGACATAGCTGGCAATTCCTGTGTAAAAGAGAGAAGATGCTTCAAAGAGAACACTGACATTTATCATCTCTTGTCAATAATGGTTTTGCATTATTACCATACTCCAAAAACAGGAAATAGCAGTGACCTTTCCGTTACCACACTGAGTGATTCCCAAATCCACACATAGATTTCAATATCAATTAATAAATGCCTCCTGAGAAAATGCTCCCATGAAAACATATAAAAAATTCTCCATCGGCTTTCAATTCAATGCCAAAACCATTTGCCTTCTGGCATAAATTTAGACTTATTTCATTTATGTCACTGGAGATAATATACAAGGACAATAAAAAAAATTATGAAAGTGATATTAGAGAATGAATTTATATTCAGAGAATAAAACTCACAGTATCTTAATTTCCCTACCTGAGAGTTTTCTTTCTCTTTTTCATTTTTTGTAATTTTGTCCTACATTTAAGCCTCAGAAAGCTGTAAGGCCTGATGCACATTGCCATGTACTTGGACTCTCAATTCTTTGAAAATTTTTGTAACCAAAGCTTCTTCTGTGAATATTTGTGTACATTGCTTTGAGAGAGTCATAAAGATCTATGAACCCAATGTTCAAGAGAATGTGGACAAGAAGAATATTGAATGAATTTTTGAGCATACTTTTCTCCATGTTACTACCCATCCATGTACATGAGATACTGCCAGTTCTCAGACAGTTGTGTTAGCATTTGTGCACTGTGTTGTTCCCGGGCACATGAGTGAGCATACTAGGCTGATTGCATGCTTGGACACCTAATACTATATTTCTTCCATAACCATTTGCTTTGTATTAGGTCAAACTGATAGCAAGAAAAATTGCTTCTGCTGCTCTCCTTTATTGTTACTGTTAAAAAAAAAAAAAAAAAAAAAAGAGGAATATTCATATAGATGGATCTTCGGTGTTATTCCCTTTTCTGTTTGATTTTGTTCTTGGCCGGGGTGGGTACAATCTTTTAACCAGAGACAGGTATTAATGGAACTACAGTTGCAGAGAAATCAGCAGTCTGTGAAGAAAACTGCTGCCTCCCAATCAGAGGAGGAAGAAAGCCCCACATGCTCTGGTCTTCTGGCTGCAATCTTGCCACAAATCTGTGTGGAAATAGATTGTTGCTGTCATTCATATAAGAGCTGTGACAAAACTTTGTTATAGACTTTGATTACATTATAAGGGCAAAATAGACCCCATCTAACCCTTACTAATGCTCATCAGATACTTCCAACCAACCCCTGATGAGCGCTGCACAATGGTTTCCAATCTCTTTTCAGTCAATTATTTAAAGCCTTGCCAAGGATCTTCTGGCTGGTGTTAATGACTGTGGAAATACCAGCACTAGTTTTTGCTGGACATCCTTAGGAACAGAGAGGAGAAAGTGCTGACCTTCTGGTATCAGTTGATCCTTTTGAAAAACGCATTGTGGTGGACCAAGCAGGTCAATTTGGGCTAGAAGCTGGGAAAAAGTAACACTTGGGGGAAAAAAAGGAAGTAGCTAACTAGAACTCGTAATTTTCTTTGCTTTTTTTCTTCTTTGTATAGTTTTGCAATTTACAATTGTAATGGTAATCTCTATCATTTAATAATCACCATTGTTAAAACAGCTTAACCAGCTAACTGAGCACCCCATATCAGTTGTTCAGGCAAATCTCCCATTGGGTGTAATCCCTTTTGCTTGAAGGCACTACTAATACCCTGAACCAGCAATATACAAGAATTCACATTTGTGGCCTTTGTGTTCCTTTGGGGTTTTTTCTGCTGTGCTCCCTTTAAATCCTTCATGGTGCATCAAATGAATATTCGGTTTGTTCTCTTTACTTCATGTGTAGCAGGGTGTGTGGAAAACTTAGAACTAGTATTTGGTAGCCTACTGGTTTTGTGAGAGAAGCTTATTAAAATAGGATTTTTGCAAAGGCAAATTAATGCTAATAGTCTATACCACAAATCAGGAAACATTTTAGGCTTAAAAAAGTCCATTTTTTTCCATAGCAGCTCAGATTTTTTACTCCTGTATTGCACAGTTCTCCAAAAGTAATGTTTCCTAGTTATTTGTCAGTGAGTGACCCATGAAACTGTAACTGAACCATGTTGAAAGTTAAATAAAGAGGGCTGTAAAGAAAACACTGGTCTTGCAGGTTAGCAGGAATGAAACCTCATTGCTATTACTATAAGTGAGTGTTTGTAATGAAGTCTATCGGCTACTTTAGATATTTAAGATCAATTCACCTCACAGTTCATCTTAATAACAGTAAGTAAGGGACTTCTATAAAATCTAGGACTATGATGATGTTGAAAAACTGAGGGTAGTACTTGAGCCATAGCTCAACCACAGTCTTGGGGTGTGCATGACTAACATCTCACCGATTTGGGCAATAGCTCATTGCTCTGGGTTTTCTTCCATCCCTTTTCAGAGAAGTACAACTGGTAGCTTTTCTAATGGTATAATGACTCTTCAGTTGTGATGCCTTTTTTTTTCCATTCTTCTATCCTTTGGTAATCCACTCAGTGTAGATGTGAGACTGTCCAGCAGAAAAGCTCTTACCATGTGTGCATAAAAACCCTAATAGGAAATAGCAATGGATTAAGGGGTGCATTTCTTCCCTTCTTCTTTTTCTCCAGAGTTCAATAATCCTAATTTTTGGCTGGTTTAGTTCTGCTAGTAGAAACAACATCTTATGTTCCTAGACATTTATATCTTTAATTCAGATTCTTGGCTGTTTAGTAGCTGTTAACTGTAATGGAAATTTTTCCTTAAATTTAGAGCATGGATAACAACTCTTCCAGTGGGGATTCATTAATGTCTGATGGGAACTGAGCATGTTTCCTTCTTGTCTTGGAGAAAATCCACACAGTTTTCCTCTTCTACTTGCTTGTTTTCCTGCATCTTGCAGAGACTTAGTAATTTTTAAGGCAGTACTTCTGATATAATGAATCTACATCTGTGGAAAATGTGGTGGCAATATGTCAAGAGACTCAAGCACAAACAGGTAGAGAGACAGACAAGACAGACATAATACAATTCCTTTCTTTTGGAAGGCAAATGAAAAAAAATACATGTTGGATTTTTAGATGTTAATTTGTCTAGCTTCATCCCCCAGTTGCTGTTTCTTGGTGTACCTTTTCTGCAGATTATAAAGGTGTTTGTACTTATTTTCTTCCTGTCAAAGCAGTTCCATGCTATAATCAAGTTCCAGCTCCCATTTCTTTTGACAGACTCAACAAATTGTATGCTCTAAATCTGTCAGTGCAAGGCATTTTTATTCCAGACCTGAGATCAACCCTCCAGTTCTAAGCATTTTTTCCACATCTTTTAGTATCTTTCACTAAAATCACTACCAGCTGTGTACACACTATTCTAACATCAGCCTTCCCTTGCTTTGTAAGTTTATATTCAGCTTTGACCATGAATAAAATCTCAAAAAAAAAAAAGGAAAAAAAAAGGAAAAAGGGATCTGAATATTTAGTAGATTTTGCAAGATTTTTCAAATTTCCAGCAAAGCCATAAGTCTGATACATTTGTTACAATTGCTGGTTTTAGCAGCCACTGGAGGTTTCAAGTGTCTGATGCCTCATAAAGCACTGTTTGTTGTGAATTGTTTAAAATGAGCAAAATGTAATAATTTAATGGACAGTTAAAAAAGAGTTGTATTTAGAAGAATGGAATAAGTGCTCTGTTCCCCTCTTTATAAGACAACAACCCAACCCTCCTATTATTTTAAATATGACGACAAACTTGAGCTTTAGAGGTGGAACAACATGCTGCAAGCTTATTATGTGACCATGGTGTGCCAGTGCCTCCTGGCTGCTGAATGACCCTGCTGTATATTATATTTTTTGCACAAAGACTTTTCTAAGTCTTAGAAATACTGTACCACATCTTTGGACATGTCTTTCTTTTTGCTTCAGAAGGATGTCCTCATTACAATATGGTTCACATCTTCTTAATATGTGTGTTTTATAGCTGTTTATAATCACTTTATAAACCTCTGGGGAATAGCTCTGTAGTTTTCCTCATCAGTTCTTCTGCTTGTTGTAGGGATTTTTTATTGCAACACATCAGATTTCAAACTTATTTTAGATTTGTCTTTTCTCCTCTAGCTGCGTGACTACTACAGGGCGTAAGCCTAAACAAAGTTGGCCCTGTGAGCAACTGTCAACACCAGCTGACCCCTAATGTCCATTCAAATCTGTGATTATTTTTCGAAGAAAATAAAACCAATCCTGGAAGACCCTGGAAAACAATTTATTAGAAAATGTATTTTAAAGTTTTCTTTGTCAACTGGATATTTCTGGCAGACAAACAAAGGGTAGCAGAAGGTTTCTTCTCTTGTGACTCGGAATCTCAGTTGTCATTTTTGGTATTTATGTGACCTTCTGTAGAAAGACCAGATGCAGTTTCATGAGGTAAAAGACGCAAGAAATCTCCCTGTTCTAAAAAATGCAGTGCACGAATATATATTAGTGTAAAGTGGTGGTCATCTCTGTTGAGGCTTTCAAGCACAACACCTCAGGGTGTAGAGACTGAATTGTGAAGAACAACATCCTCAGCCTTCTTCTAGACAAGTTCTGACCTTCTTTCAAAGTAGGGAGAAAGAAACCTTTTAAATAGAAATTGTTAATTTCTTGCATAAGAAGCTCTGCTTTAAATTAAAACATTAAAAATCTCAAGATTTTATTGCTCCAATATTTCTTTAGAAAATAAAATAAATATTTAATTGTCAGTCATTGTGGATTTGTGTCATCCTTGTTGCTTTTGATTTATACCCGGCAGTCTGACAAACAGAGGAGACCACTCTTCCATTCCTCTGAAAAGTATGTTTATGTAGCTGTGAATCATGATTTTGTACAGAAGGAAATGATGCACTCTAATAACTGTAATAACTTTGATAGCAGAGCTGGACTTTTGTGTAGTGTCATGTGTCTCTTCACAGTTATTTCTACTGACATTGACTTTTATGATTCAGATTTAAGGCAGCATTTTCATTAACAATTCTTAAATGTGATTCTTGGCTAGAACTCACATAATTAAAAAAAAGTAACTACATTATTTAAAAGAGAAGATTCATTTTAGAACCATCTAATTTATTTATTCACACATAATTATTATGCATTTATTGCATTTATAGTTTCCTTTCTTTGAATGACGCACACACTGAATTTGGAAAGAAAATTTCTCCCACTTTATAGTAAAAAACAGTACAACTGATTGTTTCTCTCAGAAGAGAAAATTATTTCCTCCTTTGAAAGAATTTCTGGTAAATGTGGTACCAGTGCATCATGTCATTTGAGGAGAAAGGGCTGCTGCTGCTCTAACCCTGCATTTGTGACATCCAAGATAGTCTCACACACCTTCTGACAGTGGGGAACCAGCAAAAGCTGTATTGCCTAGAAGTTGATTTAGGGCCATAGTTAGTGCCCTTGGGGTTTTCAAAATGCATTTAAACATCAACCCAAATTTTAAAAGAATTTGAATCATAAATTCCAAGATAGGTATTTGTGGACATAGTTGGGCAATAAGGAATGTTTTGAAGGCTTATGCAGTTCTGGTCCTTCTTCAGAGCCTTATGGAAACAGCTTTCAGTAATCAAGCCTAGAGTGAAGCAGATGATATCTGACCTTAAGTGTTTGCATATATTCAGCCAAGGAGCATTCTGTACTAAACCTGACTGCTTTGTCTTAGACTTTGGGAACACACTGACCCTCCGCAGGATTTTGAGAACAAAGCGTCTTATGGGCAGTAATTCTTAATGACTCACCATTGACACAGGCTGCTTTCACAGAATTGGAAGAGTTTTTAAACTATTTACTACTCATTGCATGAGACTGGTTGTCCCAGTCCAGTTATTTTTGTTTTCACTCACTTCCTGGCTGATAGTTTCTTAAATAGAAGGTATAAATACATAAGAAACAATAGGCAACAATTAATAACACTGTTTTTATTTAATGTTTGAAAACATTTCCATGAAAACCTGAATAATATGGGTGCTTGTATGCCAGAGACTTATGACTGACTTGCATGACACTCATATCAAATTTTTCAATAAAATTAAGTTAACCCATTTGGTTAATATATCTGAGACTCAACATTTCCATTATTCATCCAACAGACCTTGAAATATTTATTTCTGACAAGAAACAAAGAAAATCAAAAGAAAATCTAATTCCTTATCATATGAAGGGGCATTAGGCAGTGATACTCAAAGGTGGGGTGGGAGAGGAAAATATTACATTAATATTGTCTTCTAAGTTGCATTCACAGTTGCTTTTTCTCAGTTTTCTTTTTCTTTCATTTCCACCTGCCTTCTGATTGAAAGACTTCAAAGGCCAAATCATGTGCAAAAGCCAGCAATGCAACAGCAGGTATAGACAGTAACTTTAACAAGAATGAAGTATTTCTTCTTGACTGTCTTCTTGACTTTATTCACCTGTCCTTGACTTCATATGCTAGACTTTTTTGTAACCATTACAGCTTTTTTCCCAACATATTTTGCCTATTGTGATGGTGCCGTTTATTACTTTATAGTAACTGAATTACAATTAAGTTAGGAATGTATTTGAGGTTGAGGACATGAAGGCCACCTTTGCACCAGAAACAGCTTTCAGAGTGATTATGTCTGTCTCAGGCATTTTATATATTACAATGGGTTTGTTGATGTAGCTAAGCTGATGCAGTTCTAGAAGCAAATGCTTTTTCTGTATAGACAGCCTGTTCCAGGAAAGGGAGACATTGTGCTGTAATTTATATATTTTTTCCCTATAAAATAAACTATGCTGGCAATAGCTTTTTTTTTTTTTCCTTTCAAACACAACTGTATAAAGCACCGGTACTGTGCTTTAATAATCCTCTGCAAGTTATTTTGCCAGCACAGAATGGTTATGGGTGCACTAGAGCTGACTGAGGATTAAATACACTGCCCATAGAAACCTAAGCTCATAGCAGCATGGACTGACATTTTTGGCAAAAAAAATATTCTGTCGCCCAGGCTTTCACGTTAAGCAACCCCCCCCTTATTTTTACATGGGCAGATGGCAACAGCCTCTATTATGACACATGAAAGCAGGGTTTATATTCCTGTTCTGGGTGATATAACCCGGTGTCTCAGCTTGTCTTTTTCCCATCCTAAATGAATGCACTGTTTCAAAAACCTGTTCTGAGGTTCCTGAGTCTCATTGTTTTGTGGCAACTATGGACATGTTAATTGTGATCTGAAGCAGAAAACTACTGAAATTATAAAAAGCTCTGCTCCACAGAAGTACACCTTCCAATCAACTCTACTGATTGTCAATATTTCTTCTGTATTGCTTCTCTCTATATAAATGGTGTGAAAAGGAACAGGGGAGCATTTCACTATCTCCAATAGCCCATCTCTTAAAGCTGTGAGGTAGAGATCTCTTTTCTCTTTTCCCTCATGATCATGCAACTCCTAGAGATCTGGGCTTGGGAATGCTCATGTCCCATGGTGCAGCAGAAGATGAAGAAAGGTTCTTGAAATCTTTTCTCTTTGGACTAAACGAGTTGATTGTGTGCAGTTTTGGTCACCGCAATATAAAAGAAAGACATTAAACTACCAGAGAGCATTTAACAAAGATGGTGAAGGGCTTTCAGCAGAAACAGCATGAGAAGCAGCTGAGGTCACTTGGTCTGTTCAACCTGGAGGAGGCTGAGGGGAGACCTCACTGCAATTACAGCTTCCTCATGAGGGGAAGAGGAGGGGCAGACACTGATCTGTTCTCTCTGGTGACCAGTGACAGGACCTGAGGGAATGGCCTGGAGTTGTGTCAGGGGAGGTTTAGGTTGGATTAGAAAAAAAGTTCTCCACTCAGAGGGTGTCGGGGCATTAGACCAGGTTCCCTGGGGAAGTGGTCACAGCACCAGCCTGACAGAGTTCAGGAAGTGTTTGGGCAATTCTCTTGGGCACATGGTGTGACTCTTGGGAATGGTGCTCTGCAGGGCCAGGGGTTTGGACTTGATGATCCTTGGGGATCCCTTCCAAATCAGCTTATTCTGTGATTGATTCTGTGATTGTGTGATTCTGTGATTGTGTGATTCTGTGAAATATTATCATGCAATGAAAGCTAGAAAAGAAAAAGAAAGTAATGATCCTGTGTAAAAAAAAAAAAATTTTTGCTGTTGTGTAAGCTGCTGCAACAATAGTTGCTACAATATTAAAACTCATACATTTCTCTGAAGAAATTTTTTAAGTGTAACATAAAGAAACTATAGTTTTGTTCACTGGTCTATGCAGTTCACATCACCTTTGGAAAAAAAATAGTATTCTTTGCTTGACTGATTCACTCTGTTGCATATTCAGGACACATATTCAACCCATCAGTTCTTTCCAGGTAATTATTGGTTACCAGATGTCTACATTCCAGTGGTCATAGGAGTGAAAATTACTTTCCCTTTACACCATTTTCCTTCATTAGATGACTTTCATACCACTCTATTTTTTGGTTTTTTTATGATCTTTCTGACAGGAAAGATTTTGTCTTATGCAAAATATTTATTGTGAGCTAGGTTGAACCAAGTTGAAAACAACCCTGTTTTATTCTTTTGCATTTCTCAGCTCTAGTTTCTGCTCTTTGCTGTAATTCTAGGCAGAGAGCAGAATATCCCACTATATTAACCTTTATTTTGAACTGCTGTTAACTTGCAACTCTTCTTTTTACTTTGTCAGCCACCTTTGAGCAACAGATCAGATTCTGTATGAAGGCAGAGAATATTTACAGTTCCATACTGCACAGAACTGTACTAACCACATCTGTACTCTAATTAGTCAAACAGAAGTTCTCTACACTTGTGTTGTTGTACCTTGTACTTATGATGCTCTTTATAGGTCCAACACATGAAGAAAGTCCAATCCTTTCTTCAGACATGGTGAAGACCAGAATCAAGTCAAGCTACCACAGCCATATACAGTGGTGGTTTGGGGAATTGGGTAATGGCAACCAGATCACAGCAAAACATTCTTACATAAGTATATTCAGGAGGGGAAGTTATCACAGCATTATATTAATGTATCAATTAATAGATTTATGTATCCATTAATATATTTATGTATGTGCTATTTATATATAACATGCTATATAACAATCAGAAATAATAATCTCCTTTTCATAATTATATTATAATTAATCCATCCTGTTCCCTTCTTCCTCTGCTTCACCTTTTTCTCTTGTTTTCGTTTTGTCCATTTGTACTGCAGGAATAATTTAAATGTCTCATAAGTACTTCTTTCCTGAAGTTGTTTCTGCAGATACAGAAGCTTTGAAGTTCTGACTTAAATTATTAATACACCCAACTAATATTTCTTGAAACATATCACTCTGAAAACTTTCAAGCTGCAAACACCAAAGTTTTCATACATGCTCAAACCCTCCAGATCAATGACAAATTTTTGGAACTTATTAGTCTGGACAATTTCTGGTTTTGTGTGATAATTGCTGATGAACTTCACATCAGGTCCATCTCTAAAATGGATGAAGTTTCTAAAATTCTCTTCCTGTGTGTCTCTGACTGAATAAATCTTTTTGTTCCCCATGCCAAAAAGATCAGCTCTGGTGGTACCTTACCCAGAATAATTAATATCCACTGATTATGAAATCTTTTGAGGGTATAGATTTATCTCCCATCAGGCTATGGAGGGACCTTAGTGCAGATTCCCCAGTATCTGAGTAGATGATCTAAATACTGTTTTGTGGTGTAAAGCATGCATCAATATGTCATCTGTTGATTGTTGTTTTCTTCATAAAAATAATTTTGATTATTAGTAGCTTGAATGATACCTTTTAAGAAATATTGCTAGAGGTGAATACTCAGTGCTAGAATCATGAGAGGAATACAGTGCAGTTTCTAAGGTGAAAAACCCTTTGTATAGCATACAACTGCTTTTTGAGTTGTGTTCTTCCCTGTGTTACAAAATGTGCTCTTGAGGCTCTCTGTTAAGCACAGAAATCAGAAACTTTTACTGTGCCAATAGTTGCAGTGATTTGGGCAAAGATAAGAGGGCAGCAGCACCCCAACAGAGGGGGTACAAAGATGCAGTTGACTCTTTTTTTTGGAAGTGGTATTCTTCCCAGACATGGGAAGGCTGTGTAGTTACAGCCTGTCGGGGCTGAGGTTCTAGGGACAATCTCTTAGTTTCACATTCTTTGACATTTTTAGGTACCTGGAATATAGAAATATGTGGATATAAAATAAATGGTCACTTAAGAATCAGAATAATGGACTTTCTCTGTACAAACAGAGAATAATTAATTTTCAGTCACAAATACTCTTGATTATTACTGAACCACTCAAAGAAACATTTAGCATTCATTAGGATTTCAATATTTTGTAAAGGAGAGGGAACTAATAATTGCATCTCTTTACATCTAGAGATTACCAAATTTTGCTGTTGGCTATAGGATACTGTATGCAGTAGAGGAGGGGAAGAGTGTGATCTTTTAATGACAGCTAAACTGCCTTTTTGACATCCTTCTCGTTTAATATCTTTTATTAGCTATTCATTATTCACTGTTGGAATACATTACTTTGTAATATTCATTTTCCAGGAGACACACATTTTAATCATCAAAGTGCTTTAAAATTGAGCATAGTAGCCAAAGCTTGGTGAAATTTAGGTACAAGCTGACAAGTTAATATTTGCTTAAACATGGGGGAAAAAAAGTTTTTTGTGACTGAAGAATAAAAGGCCATGAAAAAAATGTAAGGCAAAACAGTTTGAAACATCTAACATCCACCTCAGACTGTTAAATTCTGTACTAGAGAAGAATATAGTGGTAAAGAGAGGTGCGTAGAAATTGTGAAACATCTAATGTTTGCCATTATATTTTTTTTGTCTGCAAGAGAATGATCACTAGCTTGTAAATACCAATTACAAGGCAGAATGAATACAGTCAGAAGGCATTGATATTTTATTTTCCATTAGGTTCATGACCAATAGACTATTTCATATGGAAAATCTATCACAAAAAGCCATACAGCAGAAATATACAATCTATGTGTGACTAAAGGTGTGTAAATGCATAATTGAAATTCCTAATAAATAAGTCCTGTCTGATTTATAATAGTAAGAAAATAGCAACTGTGTAATTTAATGTATATAGGCACAGGTAATCGCATGTAATTGCAAAATCATATTTTCTTTCAACCCTTTTACTGCAGTATCTGTATTTTCATCAAACTTCACTCTTCATATTTTCTCATTTCCATTTCATTTGATTTTTGTGTAATAGTTTCTTTCATATTTGAAACACTCTATTGGCCATCAACAGCAACAAAAGAAATCAGTTCTTTATCTAGTCTTTTCTGTACATGATTTTTGAAACAGTTTCCTGTATTTCTGCTGCCAAAGAAAAAAACCAAAGTGCAGAATAGTTTGTGGAAGTCATGTGGCACAATGAGATACTTCTGTCTGGCCATAATAAACAAGCAAACAAACAAAATTTATCTTAGTCAGAGCCTCACTTCATGCATCTCTGTTCTATATGGAGAAGGAAGGAAATGGTGTATTTGAGAAGATGCTCTGATGACATGATAGTCTTCCTCAAAAACGTGGGTATCATATGAGTTACTACATAATTTTTTCACCTGAATATTATTTTTGATATATTACCAAGAAGTAAGATGCATCCATGCACAATCTCAATATGTGCACAAAAAGTACTTCCTGTATTTGCCAGGTTTGTTTGCAGTGGGTAGCATGACTCTTAGTTATATCTGTCTACAGCTGTTTTGCCTTTAAAAAGTCCAGTAGAGAACTTCAAATCTGATTTGGGGAAGCCAAGTTCCAGTCACAGGATCAACACAGTAATTTGTGAGAGGTTTCCGAAAATAAGTAAAGGGTTTCTGCTGGAAACTTCATGATTAGCTCTCTATACTCAGTGCCATTGTGTCCACTGCCAAGACTCCAAGAGGGACAATTTTATGAAGTATTTCTACCCTGGTTTGAAGAATCAGTTTGACTTCCTTGTGGAAGGGTGAGAACAACTTCCAGTTTTTAAAGGGAAGTTAACCACTTCTAAATCGTGATGAGGATGGAAGCCCTGTAAAAACCTACAGGTATCACTGCTTTGTAAACAATATTCATGTTGACCACATTTTTGGGTTTGGTAATATAAACTTGTGTATTAATTTGTCATATAGCTCCTGTTGTGCTTTGACACGTGAGTGCTGCACTCTTGTGATGTACTTGCTGTGAACTAGGAAATGTTGGTAAGAGACACTTGTCTTTTCATAAGCTTATTCATTTTTTTCTTCTGACTACTTCTGGTTTTTTACAGCTTTTGGAATGACTGGTTACTTCCCTGGGAGGTGGTTGATCAGAATTGGTGATAAGTGAATTTATGAAATCAGACACTATTTTTGGTGCTCAGTGTTTTGGATATGTTCAATTCTGTTTAATGGCCACTCTTTATTAGAATCTCTATTGCAAGTGTGTCTCTGTATTGAGATATTCTTCAGTACAATACTCTTGCAAATCTTCTGCAGCTTGTGGAAAGTGGATAATGTTTAGCATGTGCATTATTCTCATCGTCCTCTAAGATTTATTGCAAAATATTCTGTTATTTTTTTTTAATTCTCTAGGATGCAAAGATGTGGTAAGATTTGAAGAAAATCAATAGTAATTTGCAAGGAATATCGTACAGAAATTGTGAAATCAGTGTCATCACTGGCTTATTGGACTGTATGTGTACATACATACCACTTCCATTTCCATTTGGTTTATATACCTTAGCAATTTTTCAATAACACTGGAAGTACAACATCCTTGACCTTAGATGATTTTGTGATAATCTCAGGGTTTAAAGTTGTACAGTTTCTTGATCAGTGTTTTTGACTTGTGAAGTACTAAATGGCCAGGGACTTGACCTCCAACCTGGTAGCTTGAGCAAGAAAAGCATTCAGACTAACAGTTTGTGGTCTCAAATTGGAAAGCATGGAAGCTCAGGTAGCCAAAGTATATTCCTGTACTTCATTCTGACACAGCTAAACATCCTGGATTTTTGCATCATTCATTGAGATTATTCTGTGTCTCTGAACATGCCAGGGAGGGTGGTGGCCTCCTTGATTTTTGGTTGGTATCACATTTTTTAAAATAATTTTTTTTTTTTTTTTAAAATTTGGCTCAATTAGCATCACTCTGTAAAGTGCATCTGAAATATGTTTCCTGCCCTTTTCAAGTATGACCAAAGCAGAGCTATCACAAATCAATGGGACCTCAGGGTTTTGGAAATAATATTGAGCGATTTCTCTTAGAAACAATTTCAAAAGGAGCTTCTTTCCACCTTTATGCAAATTTCTGGGACTAGCTGTAGACTCACTTAAACTTTTGCTTCCAGACTTCCTCTCTATAATGAATTAATTAACTTTTAGAAATGCAAAATACTTTGCCTCAAAACCACAAAAAACTACCAGCCTAAAGTATTTCATATCCCCAATGATATACTGCAGCAGTAATATTTGGTACTACAACCATTTTTTGACAGAGGAAACATTTCTGCAAAGAGGAATAAAGTATTGCTAAGTATTTTCCTGATTTGTATACATATCATTGCTTGGGTTTTTGTATACATGTCATTGCTTGGATGGGACACTCTGTAGGAATGCTGATTAATGCATTTCTGTGGAACTCCCTTCAGTGGAATGAATGCCTTTCTGCTGTGCATATGGACATCACATTGCTACGGGGTTGAAAATGCATCACTTTTCTGTGAGCATGAGGCAGCTGATGCAGAGGTAAAAAAGGATGTGGTCTAGCTCTTGTCTGCTGGGTGTATGACCCTTGAAGAATATTGCCTGTTACTAAGGACTATCCATTTTTTTTTTTTAGATCTTGTCTTTAAATATATTTTATGACAACAACACAAACAGTTAAGTTCCAGAAAACTGTCTGTGAAACCAACTACAATTCCTCTCCTGGGAATTACTGGTGCAGTGGCTCAGGTGTCCAGTCCTCCCATGACTCCTTCAGGCTCTGGGCTCTGTGCTATGTTTCCCCACAAGCACTGCAGTCTCTTGCTGGTGAACTGCATGTAGTCTGAAGACAATAGTTAATTTAGTTAAAAGTAATGCATTTCTGTGGAAAAAAAGCCATTTGATGAAATTTAATTAGTCAAAAATACTGTTTATAATAAATACAGTTTTGATGGAAATGTTTTTTGCAGAGTAGTAATTAATAATACAGTAATGCAAATAGTTCCTACCTGCTCAGGCTAGTTATGAACACAGGCTTTGGAGAAGGTTAAAATTTCCAATGACTTTCATAACTTGCTTTCTTAGAACTGCCTAACATATCAGGATACTGATATCAGGAACCTTGTTAACGCTCAATCTTGCTGTCACTTCAGTGGGAACAAGACCGGACCCCAGGTAAACTTCTAAGATCACTGTTAGCTAGCTTAAATTAATTATCTTCTACCTTCCAGCAGTAGCTGCTCTTAGCAATCTCATTTCATTTTCTGTATTGAAATTACAGTAGTGGTAAAGCATTTAACTTTGTCTCTTTTATATGACACTATTTTTGCATCTAATAGGAATATGCTTCTAGCATTTACTATCCTTCCTTTATTATAAGTCAGTCTGCCTTTCATTACATTTTCATTTTTCTTATGGTGACTATTTTTCATATTTATCACAGTGGTTAAAATTGTATTTGACACAATCAGCGATCATATACATTCCTGAAATGTTTATTGATCTGTAAGCAACAAGTACAATAAATTTAAAAAATGTTGTTTCCCAAAGGACAGGAATTAATTCAGGAAATTTGGACACAGGCAAAATACTGTTACTGTGGTAAGGATGTTAATTTATCATGTAGTAAATCTTTTGCTTAACTGGTCAATATTAATTATGTGCAATTACTATGAATGCAGTTGTAGGTAGTGGAAAAACAGAAAAAAGAGGTCTCTCTAAAAAACAGTTTTTATTGTTATTTTAAAACAACAATGTTAAATTATAATCTTCTTAGTACTAATGGGTTCCAATAATAAAAAGTTAAGCGTATAAATCAGTAAACCAGCTTATTTATTAAAAATGAAACCCCTTTCTTTATTAAGACTGTTTCTTGTTTCAGATTTTAATTTTTCATCTTCTGTGTTTGAGATTTGTAGGACAAGAAATACAGCTTTTTACCCATTCTAAAATCAGTGTTGACAAATATTCATAATCAACACAAATAGACTTGGTTTCACTTTGAATCTGCACTGAAAATTCATTTCCAGAAAATAATCAAGGTCAATTCTTCTTGGCAAATGTTCCATTAAGAGTCATGCAATTATCCTGCTGCCTTGCTCTCCTGGGAAATCCTAATTATCCAAGGTCCCTAGAGCACACATAACCAGCCTATTAAGGCATATTTCAGCTTCCTGTAAACTCTATCTCAATAAACCACTGTTATTTTAACTAGAGAGATATATAGGTGTCCAAACCTTGTGCATTTGTGAGCAAGGAGGGGGCTGAAGCTGTCACTGACCTAGTGTGACTTTGTGCCTCTTCATTGACTCCATGTCTCTCACTTCACCACCAAGTCTTCCTTGTCTCAGTAGCTGAGATGCCTGACAAAGTTGAGACCTGAGTCTGCTTGCCACTGGCTGCTCGGCAAGGGACGCTCAGTGCTCCTGATCCTTGTTTCCATATCCCTAAACTGTTGGGAACTTCATTGCTCTAAAATTGTGTTGAATCAGAGGAAAGGTTGAGGACAAAGGTACACACCTCAGTGCTTTGAGTGCTATTTCAGGACTTCAGAGACCTCATGAAAGTCTCTGAGTGCCAGCATATACAGTTGGGGGGCAGACTTGGAAATACCTTTTACATCTCCCTGTTCCCCTGGCTGATGACAAAATTGCTTGTGATAATTCCCCACTGCTCATAAAACAACAGAGAAACAAGCTTCCATCCTGAAGTGTTCAAGAAGAAGAGCAAACAGCTCACTTCACCTGTGGAGAAACAGCTGAGGGGAAGGCAGGGCAGAGACAAAATGGATTATTCCAAAGGAACCCGCAGAGCAGAGAGGCAGTATTTGCTTGTACTGCTAATAGCCAAAGAGGCTGCAGCAGTAGCACACAAGTGAGGTGTCACCCACTGCTCTTTGCTGCTTAACGAGGACATGGTCTCCCTCGGCAGTTCTTCATATGCCGCTTGATATTTTCATTCAAAGGGATAACGTGAAGCAGTTCTTGGCTATGGGGTCACCTATGCTACAGGGCTGCACCATTGCTCTGTGCTTCCTGATTTTTGTAAGTAGAGGTCTGCATTGCTGTGCTGTTCGAGTATTAAAAAGAATGTTATTCACTCTTTAAATAAACACTGTACAGAGTATAAAGCACTGATTATTTCAACAGGTGAAATGAAGTTTCTATGTTGTGACCATTCCTTATTTTTGCAAAAATGCAATCAGACAGAAGGCCTTGAAGGAAAGAGTAGAGCCTGTGGAAGCTGTTTGGGACTCCCTAATGTCATTGTTCAACGTCAACTGCTTCTATTTTTTCTCAACCTTTTCAGTGACTGAGAAAATTTGGTCCAGGACCTTTTCCTGGTCTCGAGTATAAGTGACATAACCAGTATCATACTGCTAAACTCATTTTCCCTAAAGCAGGAGGATCTCTTCCAAACCATTTACTGGGAGCAGCTTGGGGCTACTAATGTCCCTTGTCTGGGAAAGCACTGGTTTCAGGAAAGTGCTTGTGAAAGCTGTGTCAAGAAGGGTCTTCAACAGCAAAATGATACTGGCACTTGCAGGGCAATAACGGGCTGTGTCCTGGCCTGTTGGCTCACTAGAATCACAGGAACATCACAGAATATTCTGAGCTGGAAGGGACCCATGTGGATCATCGAGTCCAGCTCTTAAGTGAATGGCTCATATGGGGATCAAACCCACAACCTTGGCATTATTAATACCAGGCTCTGAGCTAGAACAGATTTTGATGCGGCCAGAATGGGTGAAGACGAATTAGGACGACGAAGCAGCAGAGTAACAAACCTATAAGGTACACATTACCACTTGGAGGTAGGGAATAGGTAAAGTGTTTTGTACTCCACTTTGGAAGTAAACTGCTCAAGACCTTTAGCTTAGACCACTAACCCTCTTGGAGTCTTATGAATCACAGAATTTCTGAAAATAATGTAAACTATAAGGTAAATTTTCAAGTACTTAGAAAATCAGTTGGCAATCAATCAAGTAGTGTCACCTGCAGTACTGCACTCTCGCAATCTGTCTTTGTAACATAAAAAGACACCTGTCATTTCTTCCTAGAGCCTTTTCTCCATCCATCAGTGAGTTCCTACCGTACTTTTTACTTTTGCCCCTGAATGGGGTGTAAATCCAATAAAAAAATCTTAGTCTTGTTACATTTTTGAACTGTCCTGGTTCTTAGACACTTACTCAAATCATAATCATTGCCCTTTTATTTCCTCTTTTTCTACAGACTCTACTAAACCAGGCCTTGCTCAGACTGGATAGCTGACAGAATATCCTCATACAGCCATGGAAAGAAAATACCATGGGCAAGAATTAGCAACAGGGAGGGTAGGTGTCTGAAGGAAGGAAAAACTCTGATAAAAATAATTACAAGAAATAAAATTATCTATCTGTCATTGTTATGATATTATCACCCTATAAACATACCTAAAATTTCAGTCTTTGATCTTATAATATAAATACAATTATTTTAGGTATTGACCCTTATGTAAGAATTTTTTTCTTGAAGAAAAATAATATTTTATCTAAGCGATTAATCATTCTGATGTGTCATTTTTTATTTGAATCTAGATGGTCAAATATTAGAGTTTTACCATGCCAGTAGAAGAAGTGGACACAAACTATTTCTTTGCAGATGATAGACAATAAGATCTGAAATATTTCTGTTATAATATTTAATTAAAAATTGCTACCTTTTTTCCCCAAAAGTTTAAATCAGACATGGATGCTTACAGCAGCCAGAAAAATCTGTGATTTAATGAAAAGGTATACCATCAGAGTAACTAAGTAGAGATGCCCAGATCCATAGTGGAAGTTTGTGAAAAACGTTTGCATCTTGAGTCAAGTTTTCATTTCAATGCCCATAGCCACTTGAGAATTGAGGTAATCGGGGCTGGGGCTGAGTTAGTCTGAGACTGAGATTTTTACTTTAGTGTGCTCATATTAATGGCTCAGGAGCAGCTCTTGGTGTTGTTTTCTCTTCAGCAGATGATCTTCATTTATCCGTGACCATGGAGACTTTTATTTACTTTCATTTTCCCTTTACTCCCAGAGGCTCTGCAAAGTAGAGCAATGAGTTGTGTGTCACAGAACCATACCACAGAATCATAGAATGGTTTGGGTTGGCAGGGACCATAAACATCATCTAGTTTCTATCCCCCTGCCAGGGACAGGGACACCTTCCACTAGATCAGTTTGCTCGGAGCCCTATCCAACCTGACCTTGAGCATTACCAGGGATGGGGCATCCACAGCTTCTCTGGGCAACCTGTGCCAGAGCCTCACCACGTTCACAAGAAAGAATTTTGTCCTGTATCCAACTTATATCTTTCAGTTTGAAGCCATTCCCCCTTGTCCTGTCACTACATGTCCTTGTAAAAAGTCCCTCTCCAGCTCTCATGTAGGTTCCCTTCAGGTGCTGAAAGTCTGCCCTGAGGTCTCCCTAGAACGCTCTTGTCGGAAGGTCTCATAAATCATCTCTTGCTCTATAGGAACAAAATAGGTGTTAGTGAGGTTTTATTTGTTTTGAAAAGTGATGTGAAATGTTCATTTTTGTACCATGTTGGGAATGACACCACATTTCAGTCTGAGATGCAAAAAACAACTTTATAAAAAAATATCCTTTTAGTGTTTTTGGAGTACATTAAGTGCTATTTATATCAAAGCAAGTTACTTTCCACTAGGTTTTAAAGTAAGACATTTAAAACAAACTGTCAAGAACACGTATAGATAATTTAATGAACTTGCTTTGATTTTTTGAACAGAGCAGAAGTGAGCTAACTGTCCCTTTGATGTTGTAAATGATGACAGTGAAGAAATCAGAGGCTGAGTACAGCTGTGAACACGGGCTATAAAAGGCTGCAGCCACTGCCAGGAGCTTACCTCAGGTACTACTTCTTTTTCCTTTGCAAATTACAGAATCAAAAGAGATTAAAAATGAGATGACAAGATAATACCTCATTTTACACAGCTAATTGAGAACTCAAATGCTCATATCAAATACTTTGGCAGAATACAATAGAGATGAAAGGGAAATTATGAAAATATTTATAACACATAAAAGAAATTCTATCTTTTTCTTGGGTGTGTAAATACCCCATATAAATCAGTAATCTCCACTGGGTTTCAGAGAACCTGTATTTCTCTAGTACCAACTTTCCTCTCCTGTCACCTTCCCAGTTTTCTCTGGAATAACCTTGCAATAAAGACACCGTCAAAAAAAGTCAAACGTTAACTAGTGTGTCCATGGAAACAGTAGGAGCTGATGGAGCCATGTGTACAGTGAGACTGTTGTCTTTAACCCACAAGGCTTTTTCTTTAAGCCTTGAACAAACCTTGAATATTATAAAGAACATACAAAATAGTGTTTGAAGAATTTGAAAAAGGTACAGGATCAACAGCCAGAAGAATGGAGAGTCTCTTGGTTCTGCCACAGACCTACAGTCTGTGGGTATGGGTAAGTCTCTTCCACATCTGTTTTCCCCTTATACAATTTTAAATTTTTTTTTGGGGGGTGTGTGTGTGGGTGTGTGGGTGTGAGTGAGTACCTAGACTGTCATCCAAGGAAAGGAATGTCTCCTGTGGTGTATTATAATGCGGAGCACTTTGGGATTCTGACCTTTAATATCATCAGGTGTTACTGCAGTGTTAAATCTAAATAATATAAGTACCAACATGTTTTTTAAATAGCTTTGGAAAGATTGAAAGTTGTTTTGCTCTTGCTTTATTAAGGTACAGCCAATGATATTTCCTTCTCCTATGGCCCTACCTAGCAGAGCAGGGGTAATGATTCACTGCTTCCCTAATCTTTTCCTTCATTAGGCATTTTTAAAACTAAAATAGCAAATTGATGAAGGGCTGGGGGTTGACTAGTGATATGAACTATTCCTATTTCCTTTTTCTAATAGATTACTGACTTTTGGTAACATCATTCATCTACCACAAGAAGCCCACAGACCTCGCTGTCATTTTCTGCTGAGGCCACGTATCTATGAGTGAGCACATTAGTTTGAGCAGAGAACTCTGCTAAAGTGGGTGTTCAGCATTCAGGATAGTCCTGGCTTAACCTCTCCCTGGGTAGTGTGAATTTAGAACAAGTTTAGCTGCAGGTGAGCAAATTAAACAGGCAATCAGGCTAAGAATGTGCTTTCTCCCAGGAATCCATCCCTTTTTGTACCACCTCTGTTGCTTGCTGGCTTTAGGTGCAGTACCTGGGAGTAGATCTCTCAAATAGAGTTTTTCAAAATATAAGGCACAAAATGCTTTTCAGAAGACAATGCAGTTTTCACAGAAATGCTAGGTAGTTTGAAGTGGTTTCCATTTAAATGCAAAATCAACCTTTTAAAAAAAAAAATCAAAACACTGCACCTGTTCTAAAACCCAAGCCAACAATGCCTTCCCTAATCTATACAAAGCAAATTTTGGAAGTCATGATATGATCCAGACTACAAGTTCTCATTTATTTCCTTGATGAAATTGAGTTACATTTTATTATTGCTTTGTGTGCTACTAGTATAAATTCAATATACAATACAATTTCTAATTAGCAGGAAAGGGAATACAATGGCATTAACAAACAAAACTCTGAAACCAGCTCTAAAAAATCTGTAGCATATTTTGTCATCAGAAGAAACTTTGATCAGGCATGTTTCTTTTCTATAAGTCTACTGCTTTATTTGGTAACTCTTCCAAAGAAAAAAGCCTTCTACTGCATTTTATGTGATGTTTCTCATATAACTTACTCTGTTTTAAAAGTAATGGGCTTTAATTACTGATTTATACCTCTGAGCTGCAGAATTACATCTTTCAATCTCCTTATCTTTTATTTCAATGCAGGAAAGCAAATATAATCTGTTAGAAATAGCTTTTAAAAACCCAAACAAACAAACAAAACACTCAAGTTTAAAACCACTATTTTTCTTGAAAATAGTGGTTGTAAAAGGAAAGCAGAAAGAAAGGGGATGTATAATAAAGGAGACACAGTTTAGACTGAAAGAATGGACACAAAAAGCCTTCTCCATTGCCTTTGTACAGTGCCAGTTTCAAGGAAAGAAGGAAGGTTATCAGAACAGTTCTTGTAGTCTGTAGTGTAAAAGCTACTGTATTAAGAAACACAACCTGAGACCATCAGCTGTGTTAAATTGTAGTAAGTGACCAGAGTGCTAACAAAACCCACAAACAGCATGTGTCTCTTTTTTTACTGTACTCATGACCCATGTTTCATTTATTTCACAGATTCAGAAGTCCTAGGAAAAATAAAAAATATACTGGGTGTTAATTTTTAGCATTTCAGAAGAAATATGACAAAACATTAGGTGGAGAAATTGTTGCAAGCCAAAAAAATGTCATTCACAGATCCAAGACCCCTGTGGATATTACCCACCCAAACAAAAATGTGTAATTTGTGCACAGCCTATTAAGATCCCCTCTACTTTTGTATCAAGATCATGCAACTGAGTATGAGGTAAATTTTAATTTAGCTTTTGCAAAATTGGAGTTTGAAATCTCATCTTGCATGGAGAGAGCCCCAAGAAAGGTCTCATCTGGAGGACCAATCTTTACCACTTCAGAAAAGAAAGCCAAAACCAAAATGGCTCTGGGTCCATCCATCCTGGATAGGAAGCAGTAAGATGACTTTATAATGGTAGTGCCATGGATAAAAGATGGATTTTTTTAAACACTTCTCTCTTTTTTCTCATTATTTAATATATTTCCTTATTTTCACTTATTTCAGTTATTCCCTTATCCTCTTCTCTATTATTAAAATTCATTTAGCCATACATAAATACAAAATTTCCCATTGACCTGGAGTGTACTATTTCAGACCTCCTCTGATTAAAACTTTTTTTTAACCTGGTCTCTTTCTTTACATGCTATGAATTTCTCATGAAAATCTACACATTTCTCCTGAAGCCATGCAATATTTAATTTTTGTTTTTGTTTTTGTTCAGATACAAAGAGAAAGGAGAAGGAAGGGATATAATTGTCCTCCATATTTCACAGATAATTATTGTACTTAGGAAATCTAAAGTTTTGATATGGAAATTTAGCCTTACACTTTCAAATAAAACCATGGCAGGAGATTAATCTCTACAAATTCAGCAATAAGATTAACTAATCCACTCTTTGTGTCTATGTTGGGTATTTTAGCCTAACCATTTGTAATGTAATCTATCATGATAATCAGTAAAATGTGTGTAGTTTGAATAATACTTTAATAAGTGTGTTTGCACACAAAATAAAACTTTAATTGCTGGTTCAAGAAAGTCAGTTTTAGCAGTTCTCTGTCAGCCTTATCTTGACGGATCAAGGTAATTTTTACATGTAGCATACTTCTGTGCTTGAATGTATCTTGCATTTTCACTGGCTCTTATTGAAGGAAATCACCGGATAGTTTTCTGGGAGTGGAGTATCTGCTGGGCAGAAGAGGGTGAACAACTGGAACCTTTTTCCATGTGGCAGTGGGGCAGAGTGAGATGTGACAGCAAAGAGCTCAAAACATGTGTGGTGGGTGAGAATATTAAAAAATTATTCTCCAGGAGTGTTTTCTTGAGAATTTCAGTGG